>CAJNJA010061142.1:275-13892 GCA_905231915.1 Symbiodinium necroappetens
TTTAAGTTACCATGATAGGGGTCTATAATCAATAGCTGCGTTTCCTTATGGTCACTTACCATGATAGGAGTCTATACTAAATAATTGGGTTTCCTTATGGTCACTTACATAAAGCCCCTAAACAAGAACAAGAGACCAGCTTAGATGCCTGAGATCCATGGGCTGGGCCGTCTAGGTTAGTGGATACATAGTATGCCGGTTGGGTGTGGGAAACCATCGGCTTCAACTTTCAGTACAAAGAGAGTACACTTTCGACTTTGACAAGTTTTGGATAATCGAAGTTTCGGGGTGCCTACCGGTCTACGTATGTACGGCATCAACAACTACACATACTGTGTCATGACGTTTACGGCTGCGACCGCTGCCACGAGCACCACTTGTTCTATACTCTCGACTGTTCAACTTCTATTCTCATTGGCGTTATGATTCCAGTTAAGACGCCGGCAATTTGTGGGTTGCTTGTGAGTGTGTGCAACACGAGCGAAGTAGTGAAGAAGATGACGGTGCTCGGAACAGTGATGCGCATGCTGGTGGTCAATTCGCATGCATCCGGCGCACTCGCTCAATGCTGCGGCATGTCTCAGATTCCGCTCCGGATTAAGGTAACAAAGTTGCCTGACAAAGAAGCGATGCGCGAGGAGGCCAGCATGGATCAACTGGGTGATTATTTTAGTTCAATGGGCTGTAGGGTTTACTCATATATCAGTCCCAAAAACAAATACAGTATACTACGCCCCATATCCCTCTTCTAGTTAACAGCGCTCCTAATTTGGCACCCCTGAGCTTTCCCTAAGGGTCCAAAGGACCTAATAGTCATATACTTGGGTTACGGATAGTAGTTTTGTAGGTTAGTATTCAGAAGAGTATATGATTATTAGGCACTTGGACCCTTAGGGTTTTATCAAGGTCGCTGCCTCGCCTACCTGGGGGCCGAGGATTTTGGAGTTCGGTCTGCGGGGTCACCGGTAACCTGGCCCGTGAACTCCAACTGCTGAAACCCCTGCTTGGACCCCAAAGCCATGTCCTAAACCCTCAAGCCCTAAACCCCTAAACCCTAAGCCCTAAATCCTAACCCCTAAATCCTAAACCCTAAACCCCACCCCTAAACCCCTAAACCCATTCTGTCGATGGCACCCGCCAGGTCGAGCCCCGGTCCCATTAAAATGGAAGCCTACAGCCTTTAGGGTTTAGGGTTTAGGGTTAGCCGCACAAGTGGTAATACTAGTCCCGTTTTTTTCTTGTGGTCCTTATCACGGGGCAAACTACGTGCAATTTACCATACACTGCGCAATATATACTTTAAATTTATACTCAATATTCGATATACTCCATATGCTATACACTAAGCTCTATACTCTATACTCGATGCTATGTACTATACACCACATACTATATATCATAGACTATGCACTATGTACTCTATACTCTATACTCTAACTCTATGCTGTGTGATCTATGCTCTTTATCCTGTGCTCTTTACTCTATACTCTCTACTGTTTACACTGCACTATGTATTGTATTGCGCATACTGTATACTATTTACTTCCTCTACTACTGGTATGTAGCATGTACGATGTACTATGGGCTATATGTACTATGTACCATATCATCTTTCGGTATTTATTCCGTGTATCACGCATAACATCCACATGTATTGTTTGTAAATTCAACTGTACATGCTTATGTGTGTCTATGTGTTTATGTACACATGTACATGCACATGTATATGTACATGTATGTGCATATGCAGGCAGTAGTACACATGTATGAATACATACACAGTGAAAATGAGGAATTTACCTTCAGGCTTTTTAAGAGGGCGTTTTGGAAAGGCGCTTGATGCACCTGGTAGTGTCTGTGGGTTCGGATTTGCGGTCCTAGCTCAGGGTTATAAATGCAAGTAGGCATGCAACATGTATATGCATGCTGTATGATGAAGTACCTAAGAATCGTGGGCTCTGTGGGTTTCCTACCTAAGAGTTTGCACATTCGTTGTGGTGCCAGGATGCGGTCAACAGCGAGCGCCTCATTCGCGCGAGGGGCCTGGCTGTGCAGGAAGAGCTGCATCGGATAGAAACATTCGACGGCTTGAACTCCAAAGCCAACTTAATTTTCCCTCGTGAGAAATGTCGTTTATTCCCACGGAGCCCATCCGACGCCTTCGGCAGACCCTCCGACCATCCGAAGCCAATACTTCAGCTAGCTTTACCCAAGATGGAGATGAATCAAGAAGACGGGAGGTCTTGCCTTTCGAGACCGGACTCTACAATTGTGTTATACGTGGATTCTTCTTGGTTTGAATGTGTTTCTGGAGTTCGAGCTCGCTTTAAGCGCAGTTAATAAAGTTAGACATAGACTGCACTGCCCCTAGCGCATAGGACCGGATGTCTCCATCATATGCGCAGGCGCTTTGCACAGATCATTTCCATATTTTTTGTCCCTCACAGTTCGGTACATAAGTATCAGGTTCTTGCGTTGGGTGCGAATTGGTGATTGTCGCAGCCTCCGGTTCAGGCCGCCGACCCAAGAGGGAGTCGGCAGTCGGCATCTTCGTCAGTATAGCATCATCCCTATAGTCTCCATTGTAGTTCCTTTTTGAGGTTACCTTTTGGGATCCTTAATACAGAATTGGTTAAACCAAAAAAATGAACTACAATGGAGACTATAGGTCAGCTGCAGCGTTACGTTGTCAGGAAATCCCGGTCCCCTCAGGCTCTCCCCCCAGGGCTCAGAAATAAGGACGGAATTTTTTGAGACAAAGTGGGTTCCCGAATTCAGGGATTCCGTAAGGCACCTGTGGATGCCCCCCCCCTCTCTTGGTGGAGCCTATAGCGAACTCTAGCAGTCTCCGGGATCTCCTGGTGTTTTCTTGGTGGTCTCCCGGGGGTCAAGGCTAGGGGTTTAGGGTTTAGGATTTAGGGTTTAGGGTTTAGGGTTTAGGATTTAGGGTTTAGGGTTTAGGGTTTAGGGTTTAGGGTTTTGGTCGTCCAGGTGCTCGATCACTGTTTGCGGATCTGTACTGGCATCATGTTCTACCCTGTCTCCGGCCTATGGTGTGTGGACTACCACTACCGAGACCCTAAAATGTAGTTCGTTTTTTTGTGGCTCCCTTTTCTTGTTTTTGGAGCCTGGTCCGGCCTGGTCCAAGGAGCACTGCATTGGAGAAACCCGAAACTCGAAATGCAGTGGCCTAAATCTTCGTCTGGAGGCGATCTAAATGCTCATCAGTTTAAGAACCCCAAAAATTGTTTAAGCTCCCATCTTAGAGCACATGCTGCCAAAAGGGGTCAAGACGCGAAGCCTTGAACTCTAAACCCGAAGCCCTTAATACCAACCCTGCATCCGTAAAGCATCTAAAACCTTTGTCTTCTAACCCCTGGCACAACACCCGGCAACCGAAAGCCCAAACCCGCCTTCATGGACGAGAAGCCAAACCAGGAAAGCACCAGCAACAAATGCAAAGAAACTACAAACCAAACTACACCAAGCAATTTGTCAGACAAGAGCTCACAAACCTTCAACCCTTTCTTTACCCTGACCCCCGCAGAAACACGAGAAGCACTCAAGTTCGCTCCTTTCTCAGGTCTTCGCGTGGCCGCCCTTTGCGATCACCGCACCGCCGCCCGGACCGGCCCAACTTGAGCGGCACAGAGAAAACGAGGGCACAACAAAGGGGAACCCCTAAAAACCCCGAAACCCCATGTCAGTTCTAAAAGAGTTTCTGTAGCAGCTACTTGGGGGATGTCTGTGCGCTGGAGAAGGCGAAAAACCTGGTTGACTGACAATTTTGGGGGTACTCCAACTGCTACAAAGCGCGACACGGGGCTGTCGCAAGGTTAAGTCAAGTTGTTGTTCTTGCAGATACGGCTGGGAGAATGTTAAGATTGCGTCAGCGTCAAGCAACCTTTCTGACCGTACCGCACCGGCATCTGTGGTTGCCTGTTTGCCTTGTACCTGTAGGTCCTTCTGCCATAAGCCCTAACCTGCCCTAAGCCGTGCAGTAGCTTTTCCGCTGCTCCTTCTCTTGGCCAAAAGGGCTCAGTGGTTGCATCCTCGAGGGCTGCACTGTGAGTTTCAACTGTGCCGAAGCAGTGGTTTCCACAGGAGTAGAGAAGCCCAGACTGTAGAAACATGAAGGCGCCTGTCTTGAATATGAAGATCATGATAATTAAAGTGAAGAACCCGCTGTTTTGCTGCAGCATCGACACGGCTCCCAACAAACTCGTCAGATTCTGATTCCCCGATCCGACGCCTTTAGCCCGATGTCCTGGCCCTGAGCCACCTCGACCTTCGCCAAATAACAGAACCACAAAATCCAAAATCTCCAAGCGGCCCAAAACAAGTGAACGCCTCGACCATCTTAGACCTGGTGAAGCCTTAGTCCTTCAACCCTTAGCCCTCGAAAGTACACATGGGCCTTCCGAAGCCCTAAGCCGTACATGCGCCAACGGCCCGCCAAAGCGAGCATCATGAATCTTGAGCACCTCGCGGAAATCGCGGACGATGACGAGGCATTGGCAATAGGATTAAAACATATGTTGCTTCAATTTCAGCACGTCGAGTTCTTCTTGAAGCACACATTCAGCCCTAAAAAATGCAAGCCACATATGTAACCTCACACTAGGACACCGCGACCGAGAGAAGTAGTCGGAGTTCCAGCACTTTAGAGATTATTTTCTTTGTTATTTCTCGATTTAGTGCTGTTTTGAAGGCGTGCCAGATGCTACACTTGTAATGTAGGGGCCTAAATGATTACCAATGCTATTTGGGGGGTTCCTCATTATAACTAGTATAGTGGGCCCCAGAACCATATTCTAATTATTAAGGCCCCTATCGTCGCATGTCGCCAGTATCCTTGTCATGCAAAACTTTCAAAACCATGGATACGGATAGCAAACCCGTATTCCCTGCCGAGACGCTGCTGCTCACGTAGGTTTGGGGTCCGTAGTGTTTAGGGGTTTAGGGTTTAGGGGTTTCATGTCCTCAACCCTAAACGGGCTCAGACCCCACCCCGTAGTAGGGAGTTCTACTCGATTTTGGGTGGGCCGATGTCGGATGTGATTCCAAAACTCGTCGTGGCGCAGATAGCTTCAGATCTTTTCTACGAAGCTAGAAGCCCTTCTCAACCATAATATAGAGGCCTGAATGATTAACTATACTATGTTTGAGTTTCCTTATTGTAAGAGTTTCCTTATTGTAAGTATAATATAAATAGCCCCAACACCCTATTCTAACTATTAAGGCCCCTGCATCAAGCCCTAAACCTTAAGCCCTAAACCCTTCTACACCCTAAACCCTAAACCCTTCTACACCCTAAGCCCTACACCCGAACCCTACTACACCCTAAGCCCAAAGCCCTAAGCTAAAAGCGGCTCAAAGCTTTTCGTGAACCTGAAAGGTCGACGACATGCAGAAACCACCGGCAGCCCAAGATCCGCACTTGGAGGCCGGCCGCGGGGTTCTGAATCAAGTTAGGGTTTAGGGTTTAGGGCTTTAGGCTTTAGGGGTTAGGGTTTAGGGGTTTAGGCCATTTAGGGTTTAGGGTTTAGGGCTCAGGGTTTAGGGTTTAGGGCTTGCGGTTTAGGGTTTAGGGTTTAGGGGGGTTAGGTTTTTTGTTGAACTTCGTGGCTTTTGGGGGTGTAGTTTAGGATTTAGGTCTTATATGGTTTGGGATTTAGGGTTAGGCGTTGGGGTTTAGGGTTGAGGTTGCGAATTTTTCGGGGCACAAGGCTTCATCCCAGGGGCAGGAAATTTCTGATGTGGGATGTGAGGTTGCCGGTGTCAGCTTGAGGTTTAGGATCTTATGATTTGTTGCGCTTGAGGTTGACATGTTGTTGGGTCAAGCGTGTCTCACGGTGCCGCCGTATAGATGAAGTATGTGGGTGGCGGACCCTGAACGATAAGCACGTTCCCCACAACATTTCCCCCGAATTAATCCCTAACCCTCAGCCCAATGCAAGCCACAACCCCTCTATCTATCTTTTTGACCTCTGCTCAATGAACCCCCTGCCTTGCTTAGAGAGGACAAAAGGGACGCGCATATAAGTCTTGACGAAAAGACAACTGATCAATCAGGTATCCACATAGAGTGACCATGAGACAGTCCCTCCCGCCAGCAACATCGGAACGTGTGATCTCCCAACTTTAGCAGTCAAACTCCAAGCCCCAAAACATTACCGTTCTGAACTTTAAATCCCAAATTCTAGTGAAGCAGCTGAGTCGCGTCCCAGCCTTTGACGCGGCCTCTGCAAACAAAGTTTCAAACACAGGGTGTCTATAGAAATTACCTTGATAATTACATTAGCTACCAGCAGCAGAAGTTCAGATGCATTGACTGACTCGATTCCTTAATGGGATGTACTCAGGCAGGTTGGTAAGTAGGTAGGCAGGTAGGCAGGAAGGTAGGAAGGCAGAAAGGCAGGAAAGTAGATATGCAGGTAGATGAGAAACGCATGTCTGTTTGCGTACATACATAACATGTTGGATACACACGTACACGTACACATTGCTGTGTCAATTCATTGTTTATGTTGTGTTGTGTTTGTTTCGGATGAAAGGACTATGTCCTGCAGCTGGAGAGACAGTTGTCGGTCAAGGCCGGAATGCTCGAGGAGGCGCGAGGCTGTGGCGCTGGACGCAAAAATGTACAAGAGTTGGGTTCTTCTACTTTGCTTATCACCACTACTACTACGACTACAACTACGACGGCGACGACGGCGACGACGACTACGACTACGACTACGACTACGACGACTACGACTACGACGACGACGACGACGGCGACGACTACTACTACTACTACGTTGCGGCCCACCTCCCCAAGCCCTTGTTTTTGCAAAGCTGGTCAGCAGATCTGCATTTGGCGTTGCCAGCCATGTGCTGGTCATCACACGGGGTAGGACAAGCGGGGCCTTTTTATCAATGGACGAAAACTACGGTGTCGTCTCTTGGGGCTGGGGCTCATCATGCAGAACCCTGTGGAAGATAACTTGTTTCGGTTATCTGTTTCCTGAAGGCTCGATTGCGGGCTCGACGATGCTGTGTCAACGGAGCATCGTAACCCCTGAACCCTAACCACTAAACCACCAAAACCCTTGAAAACACCCTCATAGGCATCTCCGAACGTCAAACGTATGGGCCCTCAATAGTTGGAATCGAGTCGGGTCTTGGCGGTTTGGGGATTCAGCATTTTTTCTCGTATCCGGACGAGAAGGGGGTACCGCTACTACCTTTTTGCTTGGTTCAAGTCGCACGTTCAATGCGAAAAGGGTTTCTGATGGCTGCAGAGTCCTCTCATTTATGAATGTTTACTGTTTACACTGCAACCTAACGTGCTGCGACTTCTGACACGATACTAAGCCCCAAACTCCCCAAATCCTGAACCCTAAACCCCAAACTGCTGAACCCCAAACCCTAAACCCCAAACTCCTAAACCTTAAACCCTTCATCCTACTCCTTTAAGAGACTTCAAGAGACCTGGGAGCCCAGAGCTGTAGGCGCTGCGCCTTCACCGCAGCTTTCATATGCGCCTGCTGACCTTGGAAGAGGGTCTGAGCTGGAAGGACGGCCTGCTGCCTTTGAATCCTCTCTTGGCTCTTGGGTCGTTGTATCTTTGAAGCGCTTAAGGTATATTTACAAGTGGTTGTTTCTTGTGGTTGGAGCCAAGTGTACCAAAATACGAAAACATACCAGAACAGCTGCAATGTAGCTGTTCCAGGTGTTTCTGCTGTTTGCTGCCAGGTTTTTTGAAGGCCTGAAGGTATTGTTTCCTTTGCTTGTCCGGGCTTGCTTGATTCAACACCATCTTGCTTAAACCCTATAAACCCTAACCCCTAAACCCTAAACCCCAAAGCCTAAACCCTAAACCCTAAACCCTAAAACCCTAAAACCCTAAAGCCCTAACCCCTAACCCCTAAACCCTAAACCCTAAACCCTAGACCCTAAACCCTAAACCCTAGACCCTAGACCCTAAACCCTAGACCCTAAACCCAAGCCTGGAAAGCCAGAGGACAATCAGCTGGCCGCGCTGGCTCAGCAGTTTGAAGATGTATCGCTGAAGGAGCTGAGTTTAGGGGTTAGGGCTTTAGGGTTTAGGGTCTAGGGTTTTAGGGCTTGGGACAGTTATGGCTTTAGGGGTTAGGGCTTTAGGGCTTTAGAGTTTAGGACTTTAGGCTTTAGGGCTTTAGGACATTTAGGGCTTTAGGGTTTAGGACTTTAGGCTTTAGGGTTTAGGACATTTAGGGCTTTAGGGTTTAGGAATTTAGGGCTTTAGGGTTTAGGGGTTCAGAGTTTAGGGTAGGGCTTTAGGGCTTAGGGTTTGGGGCTTTAGGGCTTGAGGGTTGAGGGGTTCGATAGTCGGGGATCTTAGTACGTGGAGAACATAGGCATATAGGGAGCATCGCATCGTGCCCAGAAGGGTCCTTGGGTTGAGGGTTTAGGGTTCAGGGTTATCACGAAAAAGGCCTTCTGGGCTTGGTGGAAGTGTTTTGTGCTACTGCGGTTGGGTTCGAGGGCGCCGGTGTCCGAATGCCCAGACAAGCTTTCGAGCCCAAAAGTTCTAGAGGTCCAAGCCTGAATTGTGCCTACTAGAAGTATAGGTTTAGGGTTCAAGTACATGGTTTGGGGTTTGGGGTATACAGTAGTTTGGTATGAAAGTTAATCGCCCAAACACTGCTCAAATTGCCTAGGCTCTCAGCCGGGCTGGGTTGCACAGTAATTGGTGGGCTCGATTTCGGGGAGCTTGCGAACCACGTCCGTCAGCTCAGTTGTTCACTGTACTCCTATGCTGCTCGCATGTGGAATGACTCATGTACTCGTAACCGAGGCAGTTGGACATTTCAAGCATTCCGTCCTTTATACGTGCCCAGATATTGGCTTTGCATTCCGGGTCCACCGTCACACAGCTGAACTATGGCGTAGCCTGTTGGAGGGCTATGATGCTTGATTACAGTCCGACCTTGAGATCGCCTGGGGAACACAGCCTATCGCTATTGCGATATCACAAGCATAGCTACCCTACTCATATCCTTAGTCTCCCCCTTACCCCAAACCCTAAACCCTAGTTTCCCCCTTCTAGTATTTAGTAACCCTCGGAGGCCACACAGGCCTCGCGTGCCTGCAGCGACTGGAAGATTCGAGCGGAGCGATTGGAGGAGCAGCGGGTTTAGGGTTCAGGGTTTGGGTTTGGGGTTTAGGGTTTAGGGTTAGGGTTAGGGTTTGGGGTTTAGGCTCCCGCAACAGTTCCTTGTTGGCCCCAATTTTGCCTTTACGAGACCTCCCCCTCTGAACCCTAAACCGAGTCTCCTTGCATTCTTAAAACTGAGTAGCAGGAACACAGTTTGCATGGCTTTTGTAGGGGGCACAAGGAGTCCGGGTTCGGTTTTTACAGGTGTAAAGTTGGGCCTAGGAAGTTTGCGGTTCAGGGATTTTGAATGGTCAGGAGAAGCCTCTCGGATAGACAAACCCTATACAACCTTAAGCCCGTGCCTAGCAACCCAAACTATACTCTAAAACTTATTAAATAAAGCTTAAACCAAGATTAAACAGCTCTAAAGCTTAAATACAGCCTAAACCATAATTAAACAGCAGTCGGTGTCACAGGTAAGCCTTCAGATTCAAACAGTTGAGAGACAGGCCTTGAAGTCCCAACGAAACTACAAACCCATGAAAGCATTAAGCCGCATCATTTGCCGGCCTTTCTGATAGGTTTCGGTGAGTAGCGTACATGATTTTACCGCTAGCGAATTATTCAGACTCCTATGTTCTCTTTGCCCAAACCCAGAAACAACCCTAAAGCCCGTCAAGTCCTGCACCCTCAGGCCCTAAACCTCGGACTTTGCGACAAAGATCCCACAGCAACGCAGGAGGAGAATTGTGCCTTCCGAAACGACTTGCAAGAATCCCGGGAGAAGAACCAACAGCCATCCAGTCTGCATTAGTGGCCTTCGGATATTCGTGTTTGGGAGTCGGGTCCAGGGGCTTAGATTTTGATACAGGTCTTCGGGCTTGAGGGTTTTTGGATGTAGGATTGGGGTTCGGGTCAAGGCTTTTGCGCTCTGCGTCTTCGGGTCGCACTACTTCATGTAATGCTGCCGGGAGAGATGATAGGCAATTGCATTCTGTCGTCGTAAATCGATCTTATCCAGAAGCCAGACTAAAGTGGTCTGCATGTTCGGAATTGGTGTTTAAGCAGTCCTCACTCCTGACAACTATCGACAACATGGCTACCACGATCATGACGTTGCGACTATGGTGGCTTGTTGTAGTATGTAGGTTTACCAGCAACATCAAGCGTATCACAGCATGCACTAAGTGTTCAGATCTCAACAACACGCTAGGCCCTATTGAAGAAGGAAACATGCATGCATGCATGCATACATACGTACCTGCCATGCCATGCCATGCCATGCCATGCCATGCCATGCCATGCATACATAAATACTTACTTACATGCATACACATACATCGCAGGCATATATATCCATAATATTATATATATATATGTATATATATATATATATGTGCTGACAAGCACATAGATAGAATAGCAGACAGACAGTCAGGCGCATCCGGACAGACGGATGGGTGTCCAATAGATGTGGTGGATAAGTAGACAGATAGCAGAAAAGTAGACAGATGGATGGATGGACAGATAGAGAGGTAGATCGATACATAGATGGGTAGATAGTTAGATAGCTAGGTAGATAGGTAGACAGATAGACAGGCGGACAGACAGACAGACAGNNGATAGATCGATAGATCGATAGATATGTAGACAAGTACGTACTTACACACGCAAACACATACAACCCGGAGTCTTTACAAACCCTGCAGGGCTACCATTCAGAAACATCCTTCAAGCATCCAGGTCAAGCCCAATCGAACAGATAAAAGAGCTGCAACGCTAAGCACTAAATCCGCTATAGGTCCTTACGCTCCGCCACATTCAACTTACCTTTTCAGAGAACCTAACGAGACATTTTTCAGCACCATGAAGAGCCCACTTGATTAATAAACCCGAACCCTAAATCCCGAGCTCGCGGCTTCAAGCCCAAACCGGTAAACTCTTAAACCCTACATCTCAAACCCCTAAACCTATGGATGTTTCTGTTCCTGTGCTCGTTCCATATGGACTGGGTGGGCTCTGAGACCTCTGTCTACGCGGAGAAGGGGTCGCTGCGCATAGCAACACTGCCTGTAAACTTTAATTCCCCTCGCTAAACCCTAAACCCTAAACCACCCCCGAAGCCCTGAGATCCCTGGGACAGTCTGAGGTTGAGACAACTCCTGGAGGTTCGGGAGGCCAAAATGGACCTGGAGCTTCGGTTGACCTAATTTCTAGTGTTACAGGTTGCGATCGTTAACATGCTTTCTGTCATTATCCATGTTCGTGTTCGTTTCGTTGCTGATTTGGTACTAGTGTTGAGTGCTTTTTTCTTCTAGCAGTCCGATTGTCTTTACTTGCGAGTCCTGTTGGTCTATGTCCTGTCACTGTCATTGTTGGTCTTCTTGTTTGTTATCTGCTGAGAGCTTTGTTTTGGCTGCTAGCAGCGTTGCTGTTGCCATCTTGGGTGGGGGGTGGATCCGGGGGGGGGGGTGCTTCCGGACTTAGTCTTCGCTTTGGCGGGGGGCTTTTGGGTTCAAGGTCTTGGGGAACGAGGTAAATCCCAAGATAGGGCTCCAAACTGTGGCCTGTATCAGATATATGATAGGGACTTTGGATTTGTGATGCTTTAAGCAAAACAGAGTATAGTGAATTATGTAGGCTTCTATGTCAATAGCTTTCAGGGCAGCCTAAGTCCTAGACCCTAGTCCCCAAACCCTAAACCCAAACCCCGCAAACCCTAAGCCCCAACCCCCCAAACCCTAAACCCTAAACCCTACATAGGCCTGGAGGATCCTGAACCCAAATACCCCCGGGCCAAGCCGAAACTCGAAAGTTACACCTCCCTTAAGCACGAGTTGAACCCCCAAAAAAAGGGTTTAAGGGTTTACGGGTTTAGGGTTTAGGGTTGCCATGTAGGGGTTCATAGTATACGGGTATAGGGCCCCTACATTTAAAGGTCATTTCGTCCTTAAGGTCAGACTCTAAACCCTAAACCCTAAACCCTAAACCCTAAACCTTAAACCCTAAACCCTAAACCCTAAACCCTAAATCCTAAACCCTAAACCACTCAAAACCACAGCAGGTGCAGGCAAAAGGCGCCGGAACGGCGCCCATGTCGGCAAGGCCCGTTCCGAGGTGACTCTAAGCCTTCCAACGGCTTCCTTTCAGGGGCTTCCTTTAGGGTTATAAGGTTTAGGGTTTAGGGTATAGGATTTAGGGCTTAGGGTTTAAGGATTTAGGGTTTGGACTTTAGGGTTTTTGGGTACCAAAAGGGTACTATGACTCGGTTGTTTGAGGTTTCAGAAGGGTAGCAAAAGGGTTGAGGGTCTAGGGTTGTAGGGCCCCGGTACACACACATATATTTATTCACAGAAATGTATATATATATATACACATATATATATACATATATGTATATATATATATATATGTGTGTAGCACCCGTGAAACATGTAGGAGAACTGAAAAGGTTCATGGGCCCTGAAAGTTATTTGCTGTGAGGGTCAGAGAGGTTCAGTACTTGGCGCTTGTGCTTAGCTGGGGGCCATAAAAGTTAAGCTTGCAGTTGTTTGTGCGCGGATCTTGGATGCCGGCTTAGGTGTGTTTGTTTGGTGTACCTGGGCAGGCTTGCTCATTTCCTTATGGTGCGTTTCGGGTGTTTCGGTGTGGGGCAAAGTCAGGAGCCGGAGCTTTAGATTCTGAAGTCTACATCCTACAAACCCTAGACCCTGTAAACCCTAAGCCTTAAACCCTAATTCCCTAAAGCCCTAAACCCTAGACCCTGTAAACTCTAAGCCCGAACCCTAAACCCCAAACCCTAAAACCCTGCAAACCCTAGACCCTGAACCCCTGAACCCTAAACCGTGATGGAACTGGGCTTTGGCCGTAGGTCCTAGGCTGGTTTCAGGGTTTACGGGGATGGGCCCTGAAGCATGGAAACTGATTTCACGGTTTAGGGTTTAGGGTTTAGGGTTTAGGGTTTAGGGTTTCATCGGGTCGCAAGAATTTCCTAGCAGAAAGTTGAGCATTACGGCTAATTAGGGCTTAGAGGGTCTAAGCTTTAGAGACCATCAAGACTGAAACTTAACACCCTGAAGTCTATGAGCTTATCAAGGCACTCACAGAACCCTCAATGTTAAGCCTGTTAAGCAAAAACCACTCAAACCTGAGGGCCTGAACGGCTTTAATGGGGCGTTGAGGTAGGGCGTTGAGGTACATCATCCATTTAATTTGTATCTTACAGACAATGCGTAGTTGCGTAGGGGCCGACTGTGCCCGAACATCATTACGAGCGCTTCAGATCCCTATACTGGGCTCTTGTTCAGGGATTTAAGTTAAATTACCATAATAGGGATCTACAGCAAATAACATGGTTTCCTTATTATGGTAATTTAAAGTAAATCCCTCAACCCTAAGGGTCCAAGTACTTAATAATCATATACTCTCCCAAATACTAACCTACAAAACTACGATCCTAAACCCAAGTACCTAATTTTAAACGCTGCGCGTCG
>CAJNJA010061153.1:0-16660 GCA_905231915.1 Symbiodinium necroappetens
CTGCATTATCCATAATAAGGAATAGAACATATAATTCCCATAGTTTAGGGTCCTTAAGGCAATGCAGGACTTCTACCATCAACCGTAGGTATCTCAAACTCTCGTTTGGGGGCTGTGGGGGCCCCGAAAACCACAGTGAGGATGGTCTTTTTGGGACCACGTCCCATGATGGTGGTGTGTATATATATATATACACGGTGCGATAGACGGACCCTGTGGATAGGTTTAGGGCTTAGGGCTCAGAGTTTGGGGTAATATACGGGCCTTAGTAACTAGAATACGGTTTTGGAGTATATAAGACTATAGGTATAAATATTATATACGGAACCCCCAACAGAGTGTTGGTAATTATTTAGGCCCCTATGTTATAGTAAAGCCCCACCTTCTTCACAGGCGGCTGAGGGGTCGGAGCAGCAGCAATCGAGACATTCGGCTCCTTTTTCACGGGTGCCTGAAGCTCTGGGCTGTTGGTTTAGAGTTTAGGGTTTAGTTAGGGTTTGGGGCTTGAGGCTACCATCATTACTAAGGCAACCGTCTTAGATACTACAGATCCCTAGTATGGTAAATAGTAAAGACTATAGACTTACTTCCCCAATACGCCAGGGAAATAGAAGGTGAAACTGTCGGATTGCTAGTACACTATAAGAACCCCAAACAGCTTAAAAAGGTGGGTATCGGAGAGCTAGATCCCTATTTTTGCAACTTCAAGGCTTAAGCTTAGTTCCTTCACCAGAGCTTAGGGGTTTAATGTTCAGGGTTTAGGGGTTTGAGGTCCAGGGAATAGGGTTTTAGTGTTTAGGGCTTAGGGGTGTCGGGGCTCGCTGGCTCAGGATCGGGCTCGTAGCTTTTAGGGCTGGTTCCAACTCCCACCTGGTCGAAATGAAGCTTTTGAGTCAGTCTGGGGAAACATGGAAACCGAAGCACCCCCCCCCACCCCCGAAACCCTAGCCTAAACCCAAAACCCCAAATGAAACCAAGACGGACATAGGCATTAAACGTTGCGTAGGATAAACCCCTACACCCTCATTCGCAAGCCCCAACACCGAACACTGAAGGGGCCTTAACAATTAGAATAGAGTCCGGGGCATACCGTAGTTTATCTACAGAGCGAAACAAGCAGATAGTACCAGCAATTAGTTATTCCGAGCCCTACATCACCCACTAGGCTCCACAACATCTGAGCCCCAAATCACTTCCGACCCAGGAAGTATTGAGCCGGGTTTGGGTTTAGGGTTTAGGGTTTAAGGTTTTGGGGTTTAGGGTTTCGGGGTTTAGGGTTTAGGGGGTTTTATCCTCAAGCATTGAAAATGTCGCCTTGGCCGTGGCCAGAATCTCGCTCTTCATTGGTGTCGGTACCTCAGAGTCACATCTGCGCAAGAATGTTTCGGAGACTGGTGGACAGGGTCTGGTCGGGGGTGTACGGCTTAGGTCTCGCATTTCGCCCAGTGCCAATGCAAAAAGAACACGGGCTATGACGCTATGACAATGACAACAACAATAAGCTGAGACCCTAAACCGCGCCCGGGAGGAACCCAAATAGGAGAGACAGAGACAGAGAGAGAGAGAGAGAGAGAGAGAGCCAGCGCTCTCTCTCTCTCTCTCTCTCTCTCTCTCTCTCGCTCTCTCTCGCTCTATACCGTCTATACCTATCTTTCCATGTGTCCATGAAGCTATCTTAAATCAATCTGTCGTTCTATGTTTTATCTGTCTGTCTCTTTTCCTATCTATCTATCTATCTATCTGTCTATCTGTCTGTCTATCTACCTACCTACTTACCTACCTACCTGCCTACCTGTCTACCTAGTATCAATCACTCAATCTATCTATCTACCTATCTATCTACCTATCCATCCATCCATCCATCCGTCCGTCCGTCCCTCCATCCATCCATCCATCTATCGCTGTGCTTGCTTTCAAGACTCATCCTGCTTCTGAAAGCTACACCCTATCTGAATCCCCAGAGACTTAACCGGATTTAAAGGATATATACAAGGGAAACACCACAGTACAGAGCCACTGGAAACACTAGTTGTGTAAGGTTCAGGTAAAACCTGTATCCTTGATTCAACAGAAAAGCAAGAATCATAAAGTCAAACCAGATACCCGAGAACACCCAACCTCTAAATCCCTTAACCCATAAATCCCCAGGTCCTAACCCCTACAAACCCCGCAAGACTGAGCTCGTGTCTGCTTGGAGATCCTCTGTGCCTGCATCGCTTGAGCCGGTCTAGGATTTCTGGAAGGCTTAGGATTTCGGGGTTTTGCAGGGATTACATGTGCGAAATTCTGGGATTCAGGGTTCAGGACTTCACCTCATGAGGTCCCAGGGTTCAGGAATTCACGGCGTTGAGGCTAGGGGTTGAGTTCAAAGGCTTAGGGTTATTTTGCTTACAGGTAGGGATCTGGGTTTGGGGCTTAGGGTTTAGGGGCCTAGGCTTTAGGTTTAGGGTTTAGGGCTTAGGGTTCAGGGGTCTAGGCTTTAGGTTTAGGGTTTAGGGTTAAGGGCCTAGGGTTTAGGGGTTTAGGCTTTAAACTAAGGCTCATATCTACAAACCTACACCCTGCGCCGTGACGCTAAAAACACCTGAAGCAAACACATCCCTCACAGGGGTCTAGGGCTTCGGGTTTAAGGTCAAAGCAGAACCCTGAAACCTAAACCTTAAACCCTGAACCCAAACCCTGTAGAGCCTACTAATTTGGGGTTCCCCGGAATGAGCTCCTTATGAATCTCAATGAAGGCCACTTAAAAAAGGTAGGTTTTTTGAGGTTAAGGCAGGGTTTACGGTTTACATGTAGGGTGTAGGCGTAGCACTTCAAGGCTTAACCAGGGTGTATGGTGGAGGGTTTACTGTGTGTTTAGGGTTAAGGGTTTAGGGGTTTAGGGTTTATGGTTGTGTATAGTATACTGGCTTATCACAGATTAAGGTTGCGGCCCGTCGTATAACCCCTAAAGCCAAAACCCCCCTCCCAACCCTGAAGCCCTCGGGAACACCCAACACTCAGCGCTAAACCAAACCCAACAGAAAGGTACACCCGCCGGATGCTTAAGCCTCGAACACTGAAGCCTAAACCTTAAACTTCGAGAGTTGCCGAGCCAGAAATGTCAAGGCTAGAGATTACGATTAGTATCACTATGACGGATAATGATTGTTACTATTGCCATTCATATTGGTATTCTTCTTATTCTTATTCTTCAACTTCTTCTTATTCTTATTACTACCACTATTATTATTGTTACTATTGCCAGTCCTACTGTAGTTATTCTTGAGCTCCGACGGGGATTCAGCCGCCAAGGCTGCGCCTATTGGCTCATCGCCGCCATGCACGTCAGCAAGGAGTGTCGCCTCGTGGTCTTCTCGTTATGACATGTGGGGCTTGGCAGATTCCCTAAACCCTAAGCCCTTAAACCCCAAACCCTTAAACCCTAAACCCTAAACCCTGTACCCCTAAACCCTAAATTCAGGCTCGCAGTGTGGGGGCTTGTGGGTGTCGATGTCTTCGATGCAGGGCCTTGAAGCATATCGGGGTTCAACAGTTTAGGGTTTAGGGCTTTAGGGTTTTAGGGTTTAGGGTAACCGACGGGCGCACAACTCGACAACGCCAGTTTCAAAAACGCTTACTGCAGCGAGCTGAAGCCGATCCAAGGACCTAAACATAGTACTCACGCTGATCACCTTCATCAAAGCACCTTTACACATATTACACACACTGACCACCTTCAGGGGCTGAACTTGCTCAGGGGTTGTGGGTGCTTATGCACTGTCGGCTTTAGATAGGATCTCAAAACTGCAAAGGTTTGGGCTCAAGGTGAAGCAAGCAGCAACTGACATGGGACTGAAAGCCTGAAACAGTTCAACCAGAACCCTAATCGGCGATGTCTCTGAACTGTCTCCTTTCACGCTTCGCATCTGCACTTGGATCAAACACTTGCGTGCGTTCTATTTTTATATACCTTGAAACGGAGCTTTTCTTGGGGCCGGTGGCCCATTGTGCATCGGCACGTAGGAATGCGATGGGGTCCTGTGGGAAAGGAATCGGAGCTCTGAGTTTTCAGTGTGCTGGAAGATTCCAAGAAGGGGGGGGGGTTTAGGGTTTAGGGTTTTAGGGCTTGTTCCGTTCTGGTGACAGTAATGATTTTTTGCGGCGGGGTTGTGGTGTGGGGGTAGTTGAAGTGACTGTACTGGGTGCTGCAGTTCTTGATATACCCAGTACAAAATCATGACCAGGCCAAACGAAACCATCAATTTAAGGTGTCAGTTGGAGGGTTTGGGATTTGTGGTGCCAGGTGAAGGTTCAGGGTTTGGAACATCTACAGTAGTTACTCCGAAACTCTGCTCTTAAACAGCGCCGAAGTACTATACAGTAGAGTACAGAGCCCAACAGTCTGCAAGTAGGAGTGCTTCACAGGTAACCCCCAAAACTCTAAACTTACACTCTAAATTTGGCTCTACTAAACTCCCCAGTAACCCCTTCATAATAAGGGTTCCCTTTTTCTTGATATTCGGTTTTACTAAGGGGACCCCAAACTAAAAAGGGCAAAAGGGTACTACTGGGGCACCTAGTCTAAATCATCAAACCCTAAACCCTAAACCCCAAACCCTAGTCTAAATCATCAAAGCCAGAACCACCGTCCAGGTCCTGTGGCAGCCATTCGCCCTTGTCGTTCAGGTCAAGGAGATCCCAACCTGCCTGACAGTGGGGGCTCGTTATTGTACTTATAGTATAATGGGCCCCAAGACCCTATTCTACTTATCAAGGCCCCTACCTTAGGGTTTTTGGCGGGCTCCTTGTTGAAGGCGAAGCCTGACCTGACCTCTAGAGTCTGCAGATCTAGTGAACATACTGTTTTTGTCTAGAAAGGGCTGGGCCCAAAACTCTGAGTTCTTACACCCTTAAAACCCAAATCAGAAACCACTTACTTTGGAGCTACAAGTTGTGTGGTTTTGAGGCCACAGAGACACAAACATCACACGTAGGATGTGACACGCGTCTGCTGCCTGAAGTCCCTCAGTCAGTGTAACGGTTAGGATTTATGGCTGTCATGCAGCGTTCGAGACAAGGACCCTCAGGGTCAAATTCTACGCAATCTGCATGGGGGAGTCTCTGAATATGGACCAGTAGCACCGTTGCTATATAATGGCTCTTGAGCGAGCTAGCTCTAATCTCAAGAAACTGTCTTGCTGCTATGTTACTAAGGTTAGATAACCAGGAAGTACATGTTTCAAGGAATAGTTGTGCCCCTATCTCACCTCGCAAGCCGACCCAGATTGCCTGAACCCCAAGCCACCAAAAAGCCTCAGAAGCCTCACACCCTAGCCCCTTTAACGTCCTGAAAACTAACAAGCATTAAGACCTAAACTGCCCTAAACCTCCCCTGAGCCCAATGGACATCATGCGCCCAGGGTTCGATTCAAAGATTTACCGGTCACTCTCTGACCGGGATAATGGGCACCTACAATATATATATATATATACATATACATATATATATATATACATATATTACATATATATATATATACATACATATATATAGAGAGAGAGAGAGCCAGTGAACAGTACTGCACATTACTAGAGAGCCAGCCCCAAATCAAGAACCCCTGTGTTTTAAGAAGTCTCCACAAAGGAACCCCCAAAACTCTAAATCCTTATAAGGAACCCTATAAATCCCAAAACATAAATAAATAAAGGAACCCCAATATCCGAAAACCCTTAAACAAAGGAACCCCTTAATTGAGGGCCTCCATGTCTGTTGGGAGGATCTCTCCGGACTTCTGGCGGGCCAACTGGCGGGCGTGTCGAGCGCGCAGACGAGTAGGGCGCATGGCAGGGTTGAGGATTTAGTCTTAAGGGGCAATAGGAGGGACCCCTAGAAGGGACCCCTAATCTTAATACCCTAATATAGCCCTTATATACCCCTTGTATAGTCTCATAAAGCCCCTATATAACCCCAAGGGTTCCTTTAGGGGTCTCTCCTTTAGTCCCTTGACAGTCCCTAAGCCCTAAACCTTTTAAGTTTTGGCTTCGTTGTTTCGGGCTTCGGCTTCGATAGGACTTGGCGTTTGAGGCTTGGTTCAGGGTTCGAGGTCCTTCTGAAAAGATTTGACCAAGTCCTGGGCTGCAGACGCTGAAGACATGCCAGAATTGCTAGTAGAAGTCTTCGGGCATGCATGAGTTAGGACCCAAAGTTTCGTCAAAGGACCGAATCCTGGGTCTTCCTTACAACAAGTATAGGTATAGTAGACTCTGCACCAGAATTCTAGTCTATTCGCCTAGAGGAGCGCGCCGTAAAAGGTCGAAACGCTCAGCTGCACATTCGTTATCAGGCTTAGGGCCAGATTGCTTGTGATCTTAGTCGGAAAAGTAACAAACAGTCAGGTCACTTCGTTTCGGGAAATAGTCTTACCAGTAGTACCTAAATGGGTTATGATAAAGGTGCCCATATATGAGTCATGATCATCCTGAAGCCTAGACCCTAATCCCTACACCCTGCCTGCTGCGCCGACCTCTTACAGCAGATGCCCTACAGCCTGAAACGAAGAACATCAGAAGTACCCTACACCCATCCATGTAGAGACTTCCATAGCTATTATGGAGGTAGATAGATGATTTATAGGTAGAGATGGAGATCCAATTGTCCGTCCTGCGACCGCCGCCAAAAGACGAAGGCAGACAGCTCATGAAGAGCCACCTGTTGAGGCCATAAAAAGTTTCGGGCTTGGGCTTGAAGTGCAGCAAAAACCGTTTAAGGTTATATAAAAACGAACAAAAAAAGGGTGCGGGCTTTGTGGTTTAGAGTTTAGGGCTTCGGGTTTGGAGCGTTTAGCCCTGCCGTTTAAGCTTGAGGGTTAAGGGTGCTTAATCTTCAGGGTTGGTTGACAGGCCCTGAGTAAGTCGTTGCGAAACAATCCTGCGTTGGAGATCGTCTATGCTTCGAGCAAGGCTGTGCGAAGTATGACCGACTTTCAACACCCCAACTCCTAAACCCGAAGCCCTAAATGACCTCAATCTTGGAGGTTGAACCCAAAGTGCTCCAATGAGGGGGGCTTAATCTAAGAGTCCTCCTCGTGGTATTCCCAAACCCTGCCAACCCGCCTCCCGCCTTTTGGGCCCAGAAACCCTAAACCCTTTAGAATCCTTATGGTGACCCTCATAGAACTTGTATGGAACAACCGAGAGCCTAAAACCCCTAAACCCTAACTCTTATAGAATTTGTATAGAAGCCTCAGAAGAACCCGAAACCCTAAACCTTCAAACATCCTAAAACCGTAAGTTCACTGAAGACAGGAGCCTGGTAGTAAGTCTGACGTTCGGACTCCGAGAGCGACAGGAAGGCAACACGCGCCCCCTTCGCCTGCACAGCGACTCGAAAACTCCGGATTCAAAGGTGTATATACCCTAAGTTATAGGGCGATGCTCAATATGATTTATCTGATTCCCTACCTCAGGGGTTCGGGAGCCTCTTTGTACACACACTGGAAAGGGTGTACTGGAGAAGTCTCGGTTTAGAGGTTGGAGTTTAAGGTTAGGGCTTGGGGTTTTTGATTTCGGGCTTAAGGCTTGGGCTTGGGGTTTAAGGTTTGGGGATACTGTGGCTGGCTTATAAGGGTTCCCTCAAGCCAAAGGGTCGTAACATCTTTTTCGGATGGGTACAGAGGGCCTCGTGGGTTCCAGGTATGCAGAAGTATTCACTTTGGGCTGACATGGGCTCCTATGTTAGCCCTAACCCAGCAGGTACCTACTATAGAGGGTACTAGAGCGCTATAGGGCCCTATATAGTAGGTTCCTGGAGGGTTAGGACAGGGCTGAGGCCAGCGCATCGACTAGATTACGGGTATGGACTGCTTATTAGTAACTTATTAGTGTTTAAGGTTTCCGGCTTCATCTAGCAATTGCGTACGGTTTAGTGTTTGTGGTCTGGGTTTATTGGGGTTCACGGCTTAAGGTTTACACATGGTTTATGGTCGCTGCTGGGTTTTAGTGTGTAGACCTCTGGGTTCTGGGGTTGCTGTCAAGTGCAGCGCTGAGAACGCTTGTGGGGGGATGCCGTTGCTCGTACTTGGGCGAACGTGTGATAAGTCCTCAACCCTAAACCCCAAAACCCTAAACCCTAAATCCTAATAAGCCCTACCGGGGGATCGCCTGAAGACCTGCTGCAGGTTGCTAGCATCCTAGAACAAGCTTATTAGGGTTTAGGGTTTAGGGTTTAACCCTAAACCCTAGGCCCTAAACCCTAAATATCAGGTAGTAGGCTGAAGTCCGGAATTTTAGGCATATGCCTTATGCTTGGTGTGCACAGTCCAACGTCTGTCCAGCGTCTCAACACATCAATGCTCGGGCAAGCCGCAATCCGATAAACGACGAAGCCCGGACTGCGCTACATATATGGTAGGATGGTTTAAGGTTTAGGGCTTAGGGTTTCGGGTTTACGTATGGCAGTATTCGTAGCAAACTCAGAGTGCGTCCTCAGCTACAATGCCCACACTGTTGACTCATTCAGGGTGCTAAGTTTTGACCCGGTAGCTCGGGTCCGTGTTGGGAGGGGAACAAGTAAAACGAGTGATTTTCTGGGCTCCGGTTTCCAAAAAACTGACCCCAACCCCTCCCGGTACCTACTATATAGGGCCCTAGGGGTTAGGGTTACAAGTGAGCACCCTTACGTTTTCAAGAAGCTCTCGTTGGCGCCTGCACTGCAGCGATCTGCTCGCGCACTTTGGCATCTACCTGCCAGCACAAGCCGGGAACCATTTTTGCCGCCTCAACACGTGGAACACAGGATGATGGCCTGAATGAATGGAATAATTCGGGCCATGGGGTATATAACATCAGGAACTCTAGGGAAGACGACTGGTAACCTTCGAAGGCCAGCATATTATTGAAGATCCGCGGGTGAGGGTTTAGGGTCGTGGAGGCCGATGACGACGTTTCTGAAGTGTTGCCCAGAGGCTGCAGGGGGCGGAGGTCCGAACGGACCCCACTGTTTGCATCCTGCCCTCACTTTCTCTGGAGCTTTTGAGGGCGTAGATTCAGACGACGTTGGGTCGGAGATGCTCGCCGACCCGGCTGTTTAGGGTTTAGGGACGAAGCTTGTCTATCGTGACAGAGGCACGATAAGTCCGAGGGGCCAGTGCACTGGCCGTGTCACAGCACCACTAGTGGTAGTCACTAGGTGATGTACTGTTTGTACGGAAGACGGATGCTGGACTGATTCACGGGCCCTGGGCCTTGGCGCCCGGGTAGCTTCTGTGCGAGGTGCAGCTGCGCTGAAGAAGGAACGGTTTAGGGTTTAGGGTTTAGGGTTTTGGGGGGTTTAGGGTTTGGGGTTTAGGGCGTGGTCAGCACCGGTCGGCGTCTTCACCTATCTGGCTGCTCGGCGCCCCTTGCTGATTTGACCTGTTGAGCCAGTAGTTCCGCTTCACTGTTGGATGTCACCTAATTAACCCCCAAACCCAAACCCAAAACCCAGTCATTCGGGTGTACCCTACAGATCTACATAATCCAAAATCCAAAAAGCCTCGTATATGGTATGGCCTTTGGGCTCAGCAGCCTTCCACTATGAGCCTATGAGCTCATTAACGGCCTACAAACATGAGTCCTTCAAGCCTTAGGGTTCTTGAGTTTAAGGGTGTAGGGCTTAGGAGTTTAGGGTTCAGGGTTTAGGGTCTAGGGGTTTAGGGATTAGGGTTTAGAGTTGGGTTTAGAGTTGGGTTTAGGGTTTAGGGTTTAGTTAAGGTTTAGGGACGCACGGGGGGACCAGAGGCTCCCGGAGTTGCGTTCAATAGGGAAGTCTTTACCCTAGCGACATAAGAGTTATGGGTTTAGGGCCAGTTTAGGGTTTAGGGGTTTAGGATTTAGGGTTTTGGGGTTTAGGTTGTGCTTCCTGAGTCATGCTGCTGCCGATTCGTGTAGGACATGGAGGAGGAGGCCCTAGCAAAAGCAAGAACACATTAGCGCTGTTCACAGCGAGATCTCCAAACTATGACTCCTAAATCCTAGAACCTACCTGGACCCCTAAACACCCACCTTTTTTTAAGGACTCATATAAAGAAAACATAACAAGGAACCCTAAAAAAATGGGTTATTTGGGGTTAAGGTAAGCCCTAAAAACCCAAACCGCAAGTCAGCTCAATCCCTGGATCCCACATTAAGCCTTCCGCCCCAAGCCTGTTTACCAAACGACAGCATCATGTATTTGACCGAGCCACACGGCTTATGTCAGAGATCGTCATCTTATGGAACCTCTTCTGCGCACTGAACTTTCTTACCTCGGGCATCTAAACCACTGGATGTGCAGGTCTCTGGCTTGCTGCTTCACACCAAAAAATTTAGGAAATTTAGGGTCAAACCCAAGTGCACTCTGCAGACGCCTGGCCAACTTGACTTGCATTGCTGGTCACCTTCTCCTCGCAACATCTGGTAGGTTCGGACTCAGAAATCACAAGACTCAGTGCTTCCGTTGCAAAACAGCAAAACAAAATGACGAAAGTATTACGAAAGTTGAGTCAGGACAAGCCAAGCCTGTTCATGCTACCTCAGCACCTGGCTGTTTAAGAACCATCAGCAAACCCAACTCAAGGTTCGCCGACCCAGAACCCAAAGGCCCCAAACACCTTCAGTACGACAGCGCTGGTCATGGGATGGCCTCAGGAAGGCTACACCCTCTTCCAGGGCCTTGCCCCCTCAACCGTCAGCTCACCAAAACCCCATAATGTAGGGGCCTGAATAATTAGAATAGGATTTTGGGGCCAATTATACCAGACTATACTTATAATAAGGAACCCCCAAAATTGTAGGTAATTCTTTAGGCCCCTATAGTACCTACGACCTAAACCGCATGCCCCAGACCTCAAGAAACAAGGGCGCAAGCCGTGAATTGGCGTGCTTTTGCTTAAGCTCCCTGGGTCTATGCTAGGCAAAGGAAACGAAAATCAGTTCCGAAGAACCCAGCCCGAGGACGCCCACTGTATTCAACCCAAAAAATAAATCTATATCTCAAGGCCCCTTATCATCCTTCGATGTTTCCTACCACTTGCATCTGGCGCGGCTCCTCTAGGTCTTCCTCGAAGACGCGCCAGGGGCCTTTTGACTGGAAGGTACGGTTCAAGAGTCCAGGGTTGATTGGTGTCGGACTTAAAATATAGGGTATGAGGGCTTAACGTCATGGGGGGCTTTGGGGTTTGGGGGTTTGGGTTCAGAGTTGAGCGTTTAGAAGTAGTAACAGCTCTGAAGGAAACCATGAAGAAGCGACTGCATGGACATGGTTCTATGCAGCCCTACACCGGAAGTCCCAAACCCTGGAAGGCCAAACAGAAAGAAGCCCTTAAGTTATATATATATATACACATACATATCTATCCAGGTCTCTTTTAGGGTTTAGGGTTTAGGCTTTACGACTTACAGAGTTGAGCCCGAAAGGTTTAGGTTTACTACTAGGCTCGCAGGGGCTTCCGGTTCTGGGGGGGCCTCAGGATGACCTGACTTGTCCGGCTAACTACGGCTACTTTCTTTAAAGGAAACTACCGGTGCGGAGTTTGGGGTATATAGGGCTTCCATAAGGCTTCTTTTGTTCGGTATATAGACCTTCTATAAGGCTCCTATAACGGTAGCTACCCACCTGAAAGTGTCCTAGACTTTCTTGCCAGAAGGAGCCCTAACCCTGCAAGGGAGTCTCAGGGGCCAGGGTTTATAGGGTTTTGGGGGATTAGGGCGGTGGTCAGAATTAGGGCTGTGGACTTCAGGGTTTAGGGTTTAGGGTTTAGGGTTGTAATAGGGCGACAGAGGGGCTACAATTCGTATTACTACTGACTCGTTAAACAAACATCCACGACCAATCTGCAGCTGCCCGAATACTCCGGGGCCACCACGGCGGATAGTGGGCGGAATCACAGGGCTCTGCCTGAACACCAGCATTTCTGTTTAGGATTTAAGCTTTAAGACCCTAAACCCCAAGCTTGAACCCTAAAACCTATAAGCCCTAAACCCTACCTCACACACTTTACACCTAAACCCGTGCTTCAACCCCCATGCCAAAACCCTACTGTAAATCCCTGCTTTGTTGATTTTCTAGCCGAAGATTTCCGGAGAACTCCAATGGGCTGGAATCAGCTCCTCCTCTACCAACCCCCAAGCATGCCAGACCCCGATTGCCGTAATATGGGCCACTATAGCTATTGGTAGATGAAGGCTTTGCGGTAAACATTTTGCTGTACTTATATCAGAGACTTATTTATAACTGCCGACCCCTACGAGAAAGAAAGTATGTTGCTGTCATGGGCACTACATCACGTAACAGTCGCACATCTGACCCCCTAAATGCTCCTGTTAACCGCGCTTGCTACTACCCCAGATCCGTTAGCGTGTAAGCAAGCTTGGGCAACAAAAGGCCTGCTTAAAGTCTAGATATCGGCGTCTAGGTTGTGGGTACTACGCTTTAGCAGGTAGGCAGGGTCGAAGAAATAGCAACCCGGTTTGTAGATAGCTGGGCAACTAGGGAGCCTTTGATCTGAGCTGTATTGTGCACTGCTTTGGGGTTCCATGCCTTACCTGCCGCCCCAAACCTTACAGAGTAGCAGGTTTATGACCCCTTAGCTCTAGGCTGTATCCCTTCAGACGGTAGGTTGTTGGATCAGGTATTGGCAACCCTACACCATGATTTACGACCACAAAGCGATGTAAGGCCCCAAACCCTCGAACCTGACTACTTAACAAAACGCCGGCTTGGGAGCAATAAAGATACTAATAAGGCCCTGCTGGGGGTAGGATAAGGGCCGCTGTAAGGGTACTATAAGGCCCTATATGACAGTACCTTCACCAGGGCCCTTAAATAATAATAGTAATAACAATAATAATAATAACGTTAACAATGCCCTTATAGTACCCTTACAGTACCCTTATAGGGCCCCTTATAGTGTGCCGTTACAACTGTCCTTATAGTACGTACCCTTTTAAGTCAGCGCCCGGCGCTCTGTGGGCTGAGGCCATGGCCTACCACTTATAAGTTTCTGCACTTTGTAAGGGTCTGATATGGGCTGCTCTCTAAATTAGGGCCTCTGTTTGGATCTTTTTAGGCACCCAGAGATAGTACGGCACCCTTGTAAAAAAAGGACCCTTAAAGGGACCCTAATTTGTTGGTGCGCTACCCATAAATGTAGTTGGAACCAAACCGAGCTGCATTTGGTTGGCTTCAAGCTACTAAAGGGACATGTGCAATAAGAAAAGGGTTTTGGAGTTTATCAGAGTATATTTACATAGGTAGAAAAAGCGGCTACATATAGTTATCGTGTAGACCTCCACAGTAAGCCAAAATCCCAAACTCTCAACCCTACGACACCGTACGACAACGAGAACCGAAAGGATGTGACTCCCGAGAGCGCTAGTGTCAACATAGAAACCTAATTTAGGAATCCCTCTGTCGTCATTACGACTCTTAGTATGAACCTTGCTTAGGGTTTATAGGGTTTAGCTGATATTTTGGGGGGTTATAGGGCCAGGGTTTCTTAATCAGGATCCTACATTTCTGGGCGTCGCAGTAGGGGCCTGCATGTATCGAAGAGAATTGACTCTACCCTCCGGTAAGCAAACGAGCAAGGCACATGTTTTGGAGAGCCCTATCACAAGAAATCCAGAAATCCATGACCCCGCAGCCCAACAAAAAAAGCAAAATACACAAATTCCCGAATCAGGGATCCCATGCATGCTATGGAACTAACTGATGCAACGCGCAGCCTGAACCCAAAACCGGAGCCCCGAACTAGCCCAGATTACGGCCACCATCAAAACTTCTCTGTTTCGAGCTGAGGCTGCGGCCAATCCGTCACGCAGTCTTGCATCTTTCCTGTGACAAGACCTGAAAACCGTCGGCCAAGGTAGGGCTTTGCAGGTTTAAGTTTAGGGTTGTAGGGATTCACATGGAGGTGGTGCTGAAACTAATAAACTAGTTTATACCCTTCCCTAGGGCTTCTATTATCATTTTATGATTTTGCATGATATACCCCTAAAATCCTATCCTAATGATTACGGCCCCCAAAGGCCCTACATGTGAGGATCAGGTTGCGGCGTGGGCATGTAACCTCCAAAGCACAAAGCCCCTACCTGTGGCCCAAAAGACCTAATATACGGGGGCCTTAATAATTCGAACGGTGTTTGTGGGGGTATTTTATACTATAATTGCCGTAATAAGGAGCCCCCCCCAAACTCCAATCTAACTATTCAGTCCCCTACATTGTCTTCTTAAGGAACTATATATAGAGATACCATAATTCGGAACCCTCAAAAGGTAGATCTTTCAGCTACAGGCAAACCCAAATCCCTGGGCACAAGACAGGACGCCCCCGAGCACCCTTTAATAGAGCTAGAAAAGGGATGACAAGGGCTCAAAGGGTCCAAAGTACCTAGATTGTAGAAGGTGGGGATTTCTATATGAGGAATCCTTGTATTATGATTTGGGAAAGTATCCCCTATAACAGAACCTAAGACCCCTTTGGGGGCTAGTTGGGGGGTCTAGAGGAGTCTCCGAAGTCGATGCTCTGATTTCGCAACAGAAACCGCCCGCGGTACTGTTTCAAGGCTTTCGGAACCAAGACTCCTTCGGATTTCCCAAGAGAACATGGGCACTGATTTTGCTATGCTTAGGAAGTACCTGAACCCTAAACCCCACGCAGATTCAGGACCTGTACAAGGAAACCGGAAGAAAGCCCAAAAAAATAGGTTGGTTTGGTAACGGAGTTGAGGGCAGGGCAATCGGCACAGGTTCTACGCAATTTTCGAGAGGGGTGCGCCCTGCTACCACAGGGACAATGTCAGCCAAAAAGGCTGCGATGGTGGCTTTCTGTGCCTGCAGGTTGTCTTTGCATAGCTTAGCGGGTAGAACGACGCCACAAGCCAGTTTAGCGTTCCTTGTTCGCGTTATATCGCCCCCAATTTCCTTTGCTCATAAATTGCGGCCATTATACTGGCGAGACGGCAAGATGCTGCAGGCAAACTGTCTGCTTGTGTAGTTGGCTGCGAAGACAGGTTAATGCTCACAGGTCTGCACTCGTTTTACGCTGCCATTCTACAACTGCAGCTGCTTCTTCAAAAAAGAATTATGCGAGGCTTAACGACTAGAATATGAATTTCGTGCATACTGCCGTAGAACCAGAAGGGTATCTCATTGCCATTTCTTCAGCCGGCAGCTATAGTAAGTTCGTTTAGCAGACAGGACCCGAATGATGATTCATCTTCTTGCTCCCAGGCAGGTTACAAACTTGACACCGTCTTCAGTCCTGTAACCGTAACTGCATTCTGTGAACCTGACAAGAGCTCAGTTCGCATTAGGTGGTGTTCTGCAATACAAAGTTGAACGAGGGTCCTTAATGAATACCTTGAAGGGCAACCTGCGTTGAACTCCTCGCATCACAAACCTTAAGAAACTCTGTAATTAAGGGGGAAACCCTGAAATGCCCTAGCCTAAACCCCGCAAAACGCTGCCCACCGACGATATTCGAGCTGCCGAACCTCTCAGTTCCTTTCGACACATTTACATACAACGCGGTAGAGGTGGGGTCATACTGTCCGATCATTCAGGAATATTCCTTCGGCCATCAGAAGAAACCCCATACAGTGGAAATATTCTTGAGTATTGATTAAGGAGCTTGATTGAATTCTGTTGTCAAGCCCCGAACCTAAACTACACCGAAAGGTTTGACTCCAGTACTAAAAGCCTTAGTGTACAGGTCTGAACTGGGAAGTCAGTAGCAATAGCCTAAACCCTAAACCCTATCCCGTTTTCAAACCCCCAAAACCCCAGGTGGCCCTTCTATTCCCATGTAAAGGGAACCTTATTATGAAACCCCATAGTAAGCTCAAGAGGGGGCCCTATTGCAGAACCCTAGACTAGCCTTAAACGGAACCCTAGGGTTCGACCACCGGGTGCCCCTTAAAGGGAAGCTAAAGTGATCTATAATAGGGCCCCCTTCTTAGGGTTTAGGGTTTAGGGCCTAGGCTGTAGGGTTTGGGCCATAAGTGTTGAAAAAAGGTCTAAGGGGTGCAGGGTCCAGGAGCGTCCCACTGGGAACAAACTAGCATATACACTTGATTGAATTATAACTTAACTATCTAGCACATACTGGGAACCAGAAACAATAAACACCCTAAACCCTAAACCCTATAGAGCTGATACTACTGAACCTCCTAGCAGAGCATGCAAGGCAGCTTTTTTCCGGCCGTCCGGCTTCAAACATGCAGTCTGTCCGCTGACCTGAGTGCTGGGCTTAGGGCCAAGGGTTTGAGGGGCTTCGGGTTTACGGTTTAGGGGCTTAGGATTTAGGGGTTTAGGGGTTTAGGATTTTTGGGTCTAGGGGTTTAGGGTTTAGGGGTTTAGGGTTCAGGGTTTAGGGGTTTAGGTTGCGGGCTAGGTTTTAGGGTTTATAAGGGCTTAAGGGTTAGGTCTGAGGGTCGAACCACAAGCTACCACAACCTACCTTTCTGTAGATTCTTCGTATGTGCCCTCAAAAAGAGTTCCTAAAGCCCCTGATAGATCCTAAAGATCCCATAGATCCCTTTTAAGGAACCCTTTAAGGGACCCTGAACCCTAAAGCTTTATAGCAAAACCTGCAACAGAGGTAGGATCGAGTAGCTCTGCGCAGAGTTGAGGGGCTTACGGTTTAGGGCTTAGGGTCTG
>CAJNJA010061164.1:0-23604 GCA_905231915.1 Symbiodinium necroappetens
GTTGTAATTGTAGTTGTAGTAGTAGTAGTTGTAGTTGTAGTAGTAGTAGTAGTAGTAGCAGCAGTAGTAGTAGTGGTAGTGGTAATGGTAGTAGTAATGGTAGTAGTAGTAGTAGTAGTAGTAGCAGTCGTAATAGTAGTCGTAGTAGTAGTCGTGTAGTAGCAGTAGCAGTAGCAGTAGCAGTAGGAGTAGTAGTAGTAGTAGTAGTAGAAGTAGTAGTAGTAGTAGTAATAATAGTAGTAGCAGTAGCAGTACCTGCTAGTACTACTTCTAGTACTGCGACTACTACTACTACTACTTCTACTCCTGCTCCTGCTTCTGCTCCTGCTGCTACTACTACTACTACTACTACTACGACTACTACTACTACTATTACTACTACTACTACTGCTAGTGCTACTACTACTACTACTACTACTACTGCTGCTACTACTACTACTACTACCACCACCACTACTCCAGCAGCTGCTGCTGCTGCTACTACTACTACTACTACTGCTACTACTACGTCTACTTCTACTACTACGACTACCACGACTACCAAGACAACCACAACGACGACGACGACTCCACTGCCTACTACTGCTGCTGCTGCTGCTGATGCTACTGCTGCTGCTACTACTACTACTCCTCCTCCTACTCCTACTACAACTACCACCGCTACTACTAGTGCTACGGTTACGGCTACTGCTGCGACGAGTACGACTCGCTACTGCTGCTTACTATTGCTGCTGCTGGTGCTGCTAATGCAACCACTGCTGCTGCTGCTAATTCAACCACTGCTACTGCTACTGCTACTGCTGCTGCTCCGGCTACTGCTACTGCTACTGCTACTGCTACTGCTACTACTGCTGCTACTACTACTACTACAACTACAACTACACTACTACTACCACTACTACTACTACTACTACTACTACTACTACACTACTACTACTACTACTACTACTACTACTACTACTACCACTACTAGTACTACTGCTGCTACTACTACTACTACTACTGCTATTGCTATTGCTACTGCTACTGCTACTGCTACTGCTACTGCTACTACTGCTGCTGCTGCTGCTGCTACTACTACTACTACTACTTCATTAGGCGACGCGACGCGGCGCTACACTACACCGACTGCTACTGCTTCTACTCCTGCTCCTGCTCCTGCTGCTGCTGCTGCTCCCGGATAAAACTTCCGCTCGTTGTTCTTCGTCTGCTTTGCTTCTGGAGCGATGGCTGCTGCTCGAACGATCCACCGGCCTGTGGTTGACACCTCCATTGGGCACAAAAACCGATCTCTTTCAGCATCAGCTACTAGCCGCTGCGTGTGCACATCCCTACTCGTCATCCAGTCTGCGGCGCACTCTGCCACCTCTGTCCCTGTCTTCCCCGAGATCCCCAACCATTGAATTGTCGGAATTGCAATCAGCTTCGGTTCATCTTCGCTAGGAAAGTCTGCTGACCGCCAGGGCAGAACAGCGAGTGAAATCACGTGCCAGTTGCAGCACACAACTCCACGACCACTGCGCGACGACCATCACCACCAATGCCGTTGGCACTCTACGACAACCACAGCTGTGGGCTCCGACGACTAACCAGTGGTCAAGCTGGCATCAAGACCTGACTACCAACTACATCGGAGACTTCAGTTTGAAGTGGCCCTTTATGCAACTCACCATGCGTCTGGCATGGCTGCACTTTCGGAAGGGTGGCAAATAAACTTGCCATTGAGGTGCGACTCGGAGCCATCAGAGTAGTCAGGATTGGAGGGGTCGCCGACATCGTCGCCTGAGTACTCTTGCAAGCCTTTGCCGGCCGTGTGAGTCGCTTCCAGCACAACCCGTGGCACAAAGAGAGAATCAAGGAGCCCGAACCATCTTGCAAGTTCGCTGTCTTCTGCCTCTGAGTGGCTGTAGAATCCATAAGTCTCGGCCATGTAGCCCATAGTCTCCACCTCATGACCGTGAGATTTCAAGACTGTTGGGCTGTCACTTGTCGCTACAAGATTGAACCTGCCTCTCTCGTAGTCCCAATGGCTTCAAATGATGCTGATAGTCCACAACTGTCAGAACCTGTTCATAAGATTAATGGGGAGAATTCTGTACTCTGTTACTACTAACTGCAATGTGGAGCACCTTTGGGAGGGCTTGCCGGCCAAGGACTCATTCTGCATTTCTTTGGGGCGGGGCGACCCCCACACCAATCAGCGCTCAACAAAAGAAATTAGAGTACCCAAACACCAAGCAATGTGTATTGAACTCCAAACACGATGCTGGCCAAGGGGCTGCACACCGAGACGTTTTGCATCGCTCCAGGGCAATCTTCGTGAGCTCCTCACGAATGCTGCTGCACTGGCTCCACACGATGAACCCTGCCGGGCAGACGTTGCGCACTTGGGGGATCTCGCCCACCTAACTCTAACAACGCGCATGTTCTGTTCTTCTGGAGGCGTCTGAGTCCGACTAGCCAAGATATGATATGCGCTACATGAACTTTGCGGCTCCTCGATGCCAAAGAGGCAATTGCCTGCTGCATGTTTGGTTTTGGGCAGGAAACACACTCTTTGGGAGTGATTTGCAAGATGTCCCCGTGAGATAGCAAACAGCCTACAGCACGTGACATTTAGATTCAGCGGCAAGAGGACAAAGCACAAGAAGGGTTTCTCTAGGCCGCCCATGCAATGTCACAAATGAAATTTGGAACAGTGGAAATGGAGCTCTGGACTTGTCAGCCTGGCCTTGTGGTTTGCTTGCAGGCCAACCAACAGTTCGAGCGGAGCTGGTGCTCTCCTCAGAACGGCTTTACTGCGAAACTCAGCACAAGCTAAGTCCACCTGCAATCTACTGATCTGCTTGTATCATCTGTGTGGTCCAAGGCAAAAAGCTCATCCGGCTTGACGACTACGCTGACTTCTGAAGCATCGGCTACACCTACATGCCCGCAGCAACCTACATGCCCGCAGCACGCGGCACATTTGAGTGAAATGCTTCTCCAGGTCACTCCGATTGAAAGGCCCCACTCATTTTGCACACCGTAGTTCGTGTCCCAGTACGCCCATGTTTCCTTGGCTGCAAGCCTCTCATGGAGCGTGACCTGTACATGCTGGAACGACGCCCGAAACTCCCCATGCTCATCGAGCGCCAGGCAAAACATGATGAATTCCTGTCGAGGCACGGGAACCTGCGGAACAAATCCCAAAGGATGAGTGTCCTGCATGATCTGTGCGTGTAAATCAAGTTATGAGACCGAACAGGACGAGATGTGGCCACCAGCTTCACCCAAACCGCGAAGCTGGTCTCCTTCTGATCACCAACCGCTGCATACTCTGGAGATCGCTCCTGAAGTGTTCTGGGTGCTTCGCACGGAACTCGAACCGCGCTCTGTCACAATGGATCCCACCACCGGGAATGCACGCTTGTCGGAACCTAAAGGTATGCCTTGCGAAAGGTAGGTTTCTGCAAGTAGGTATACAAGAAAGTCTACATGTACTTTACATCTTGTGGTTCGCGATTTTCGATGTTAAATATCCTTGCATTTAAAATTTACGCGTCTTTATCTAAGTTTTGCACTTCTTGCCTTGATTTCAGGAAGGGTCGATGAAGAGAAGATATTTCTCTTCTAACTTGCCATGTGGCATGGATGATACTGGACCTGTTGGAGTTGCGAACGGGTTTCGAAGTCTGAGCCACCGAAGATTTCATAATGCGGAACGCGGCACAGCATGATCCCACCCTCGAGTTATACTACCTGCTCGACGCACTATACCGCTCTGCCCTTTCCCCGGCCCTCCACCCCGACTGCTCACCCCCCCCCCCCCCCCCAGTGCTCGTCCCTTCCCGGTCTCCCCCAAACCCTACGCCGATCGACTTCGGTGAAGAAAACGCAAGACCTCCCAAAGCTGCTCAGGCTTGTCTCATGCACTTTATTGAATCGATGTGCGATCTAAATGAGCAAGCATGCATGCATGCTGATCTGCCAACTCAACAAAACGCGACACCCGCCGTCGCAGGAGCTGCAAGAGAGAGATGAACACAACCGCTAAAGAATCATTAGCAACCCATAAACCGAGAAATCACCGAAACGCAAAGGCACACATAAATCCACAGAAAGAATGATTGGAGATCATGGCTTCCGTCGCACGGCCCAAATCCAGAGCTTCGTGACGGCAGCTAGCACTCCTTACATCCTGAACTGTTGGCATCATGCGGACAGGACACCGAGCTCACAAGGCGTGGGTAGCCAATCTCAGTGTCAAATGGTATGGTCGAGCTCAATGGCGGAACTATGCGGATTTGCCACTGCCAATTTAGAGTGACGAGTAGTGAAAGAGTGCGCCAATATGAAGTAAATGTCATCCGGGCGATTGCAAAGCCAGCGTGTGTTCCGGGACCCCGGGACTGGAAAAAGACTAGCAGGTTGTATAGCTACTGGTAACATTCGACTTGAGACTTGCAGCCAAGCTGCTTGCCAAAAGTAAACTGGTCGCTTACTGCCCTCTGGCCATCGCTGGCGTGGCACACGAATCAGGCGGATATCGTTGGTGGAGCTGCCAGCATCATCTGAATGGCCTTTGGACATGCAGGCGCAGCGCCGATGGAGTTGCACCCCTTACCAACCCTTGCTTGCGCTGACCAATATTGAATTAGTCCTGCCTATCATCGGTGCCCCCGATGCGCTGGCAGCACGGCCAACGGCGATGATGGTGCAAGCATTGGCCGACACGAGCAGGCCCAGAACAGCCCAAAAGGACTGGATCATTGCAGCCATGGCTGGAAAGAACAAAGTAGGTGGGTCAGTATGGCCGGGAAGACTACAAGCGAAGGCTTTCCTCGGTTACGACGCCCAAGACATCCAATGAAGAATGCAGCTCAAAGCCTGAAGATATCGCAGTCACAGGTCATGAGCAGACTTTGATGGCGCAATGCCAGCTTGAGCACACGAGGAATGCAGCAACACGCCATCTGCCAGACGAGAGAGCTCTGTCAGAAGGTAGGGCGATGGACTTGAGTCAGCGATTTCGCGTCCTGAACCGTGTGCTTAGTTTCCAGAACCATCTAGCAGGTTCTTCAGAAGAGCAACCGCAGGAGGCCTTTGCAAAGCTTCTCAACTACTGTTTGCTTGACTGCTGTGCTCTGTGTCTTGTCCATGCCAGTTAAGTCGCTAGCAGATTGACAGTGTCGTTTCGCAGTCATGCTGGGCATTCTCCTACTAGAGTAGGACCCCCAAACGGTTGGAAGCAGCGGCAGTCATCGCGTCTTACTGAAGACAAATGAAGCTCGAGAGTTGCGAGACCATGCGCGTGAATCTACGACTCGCGATTGAGTCAGTGCCCGCAACTCGAGCCACATCCATGCTCTGAGAAACGAGCCATGCTGCTCCTCGGCACAGAAAGAGTTTCTCAGCAGGCTTACCTCTCTGTCACATGCTCCGCGAAGATGCAAGGACGGGCTGCCAAGGGCCATGCACAATAGCTTTGCCATCTCTCGTTCAGTTCTCTGGCACTGCTCTGAAGAGACTTGACCTGCAAGGTCTTAGCTTCCCAGACTCAGAAACTTCCGCAACCCATTTTAGTGCAAGCACTCACCACCCCAAGTCGCGACCAGCAAAGCACAGTGTTCAAAGCCAGCTGCATCATCGGCCAAGTGCATGCAGTAGTTCGGCAATCTTGCATCACCATGAAGCATCCGTTTTAGCCAGCAGTTTGCATAGCTCCGCACGACGCTAGGCTCTGTCGGAAATTGAAAATTCTAGCAGATAGCTCTCGCACTCTCAGTACAGCACCTCGCTAGCACGGAGGTCAAAGCGAAAACAAGTGCAAAAGGCGAGCCGTCACTTCGTGATTGCCCATGGACTCGAGTGATGCATCAGCCTGCTTTCTCACCGGCCTAGGCAGCCTAAATCCCCGTGGTTCATCGGCATTCTCGGGGCTTCTGCACCTCACTATCATGCGTGTAAAAAGTGTCGAGTTTCAGGGGGGATTTATGGCGGCGGGGCCGGACCGGTGCCTCCGCAACTTAGCTGCTTCGGCTCTCGCCTACCTTCAATTGTCCGCTCACGCAGTTGGCAGCACCGACACAGCTTGCTGGAGATTGCTGAGCGTTTCATCGAAGGTCGCAGGAACAGGAGAATCGTTGATGTGTGTCACGCGCCAGCCGATCTTCACCTCCTTCTTCTCAGCGAGCATGCCGGGCTTCAAGCGCTTGGCCGTGAGTGGCAAACTTCGGCTGAAGTCGATGCCCAAAGGCTTGTTCTCGAACTCAACGTCCTGTGTTCCACCATCTGGCAGCACAAAGCGGAGCACAACCCGCTTCTTCAAAGGCTCGACTGTCTCTTCTGTTATTGGACCTTTGTCGGACTTCTCAGCTTCTTCCTCAGGAGAGCGCAGCTCAGGGCTGGGTGGCGGAGCAGTGCCGGTGGCCACGGCAACCTCTGGCTTCTCCGAAGATGTGCTCGATGCGCAGCAGCTCCCTGCATTTCCCATGGCTGGGGCAGCGACGAGGGGAGTGGTGTTGTCGCAGAGGTTTGCTGAACAATCACAGCTGCAGCCGGCATACATTCACCGAGGTCTTTGTCACAGAGCTCCATCGAACAAAACATCAAGACGAATCAGGATGGCGCTGAACATCATCCTGATATTTGGCTCTCTTTGCGGCATAAACACCCATAACATCGAAAGACACAGTGATCATTTGTGATGGCTGGAATGGCTGGAAAGTTTTTCCGGTGTCTTACACGTTGTCAACTACCGGTCGTTGTACAAGACGAAAGCTGCAAACCTGGCTTGGAATAAACTGGAGACGGGCCTGACCTAGCTGGTTTCTGTGCAGCACAGTTGCAACATGTCTTGCGCCTGCACTACCCTGCAGCTTCAGAGAAAGCAAGGAAGAGTGAGACAAGGAGACCAAGGCGGAGAGAGCCAGAGATGACGAAATGAGCAGTCAGAGTGAGAGTGAGGGCGAGAATACGGTTTCGAGTGATTGATAGAATCACAACATATGGTAGGGAGGCGGGGCGAGAGACAGGAAGAGACTGAGGGACAGGGATCGAAAGATGGGAGAACAAGTAGACATAAAAGAATGCGAGAAATCACAAGTTGAAACTGACAAAGGAAGACGGCGGACGCTGCATGAGCGAGTGCTGGATGAGATAAGGTGATCACATCCAGGCCTTTTGCACCAGTCTTTGATGCTCCTCATCGCCTGCGTTGCTGATGCGTCACGTATTAGCACATACACGCATGCATACATCCATCCATCCATGCATCCATCCAATCACTCATGCATGCATACAGGGTCGGTCGTATGTATGTTTGTGTGTGTGTGTGTATGTGCGCATGCGTAAACGGTACTGCATACTTCTATGCGCATGTATATGTCTCTATATATGCACACACGCACACACACACACATATATATATATGTGTGTGTGTGTGAGCACATGTGTGTATATGTACGTATGTATGCCCATGCAAGTCTGTGTGTGTGCACATGTGCTTAGATCTGTAAACACTATACATATGTTATATGTACATGAGAGAGATGCCTTTTGGGGTCTTTTTGACGCCTAAATTGAGCTTGTGTACCTGATGTAATAATCTTATAACCTAAAAATCACATAATTCATGGAAAGGTTTTATTAAGGGAACAAAGCCAGCAGTAAAACTAGTTCCGTTCCCAAATAATTCAATACTGGTCTCTTCTTTCTTTAAGGGGCTTCTGAAAGGCTCTAATTCCTTGCGAGCAGTTACCTAAATGACTCCAGTCCCTTTTGAGCGGTGTGCTCCTTCCTGTTTCTCAAATACTCCTGTCGCTGTCGAGCGGCTTGCTGCTGTATACCAAATACTCCAGCCCCTTGTTTGATCGGTTGTACTGAAGTCCCTCTCGAGCGGTTTGCCCCTGGTTCTCAACACGAAACGCTCAGCAATGCTCAACCCCTTGATTGGTGACTTTAACTGACATTAACTGACTTCACACCAAATCAGCAAAGAAAATACTTCTTGGACAATTCATGCTCAGGCCAAATGCGCGTTGTGTAATGAAAGGATCTTCCCGACCTCCCAACCTGAAGCCCCACTGTGGACCTTTGTGCCGTCTGGAATCTGAGCTTGAGGAGGACCGTGCACGCCGCCGTGCCCTTCGGGAAAATGCAGGATTGCAGTGTGGTCTTTTGCGAGAATGGTAAGCAAACCAATGCATGAGAAAAGGGCCTGTGCTTAGACTCGGGCCGTGCGCGCCTTCCCTTAGCAGAGGGCGAATTGCAGTGGGGTGAAGTCTGCTCTGTATCCCGCGACCATACTTTTTGGACTAGAGGAAAGCATTGACGATAAAAGCGGTGGCGAAATAGCGCCAAGGAGCACGACAGAAGTGGCGCCTGTGCATGCAAGCAGCTGGGACCCTTACAGACCGTGATGGCGAGAAAAGGCGCAGCCCCTCCTGTAGCAAGAACCCTTGTGATGAAGGCTTCGACATGTCGAAAGCATCGCTCGGCACAGCCGGACTTAAATGGAGTCATTGTGCTGATGGCAGCTATGTCTACATGATACCCGAACCCAACTTGCGTCACAATTCCATTGAGTCTCGTTGCACGGCAGGCCTTGAGCCGTACGAACTGCACAGCCTCGCCTTTCAGCAAGATTTGTGTTGCCACGGGCGCTTAATTGAAGTCAAAGATGGGCCACGTCTGCGTTTGAGTGAGATGTGGCTATGACTCCCGTTGAACCATGTGGACGCTCGATGGTGCCCCAGGTTTGCAGCCCGCGCAGGCGCGCACGTGCCATCCATCATGTTTAGACTGGGTTTCATGCACACAAAGTAATCCCCACGTGAGGCATTGCATGCCAGAAACCTGGTGCACAGATTCAGGAAGGGGGTGGCAACAAAGCATGCCTTAATTGCCGGCCGCGCTGGTCTGTTGCTGTTGCATGCCACTGTGTCAGGAAAATTGGGTGCCCCTGCCCAGGCCGAATTGAAACTAAATTGGTGGGGTGTTGAGCATATGTGCCTGAGTATGCATGCTTCAGTCCCTCACTGTCTTACCTCTTCGTAGTAACTTAGTACGTGGAAAGCTTGAAGCTCTGCTTGGTGTATGCATGCAAACAGATGCCTCACACGCGCTCAGTTGTGTGTCCCGCCTTTTCACTCCTCCTTCTAGGCCCGCCCCTCTGGTGGCTGAGGCTGCTCAGCTTCGGGTTTCCTCCCTTCATGGACCCTATTTTCGTTACAGTACTAGTATCTCTCAATCGGAGTTCCCCCCTCTCCTCATGTAGCATACTGCGTCCCCTACTGGGCCACCTCTCTGGCGAAGCATTTTTGGCAGGTATTGGCCGTTTTCGGTTCGGACTTTGAGGGTGGTGACATGAAGGACATCCTCCTAGAAGGGCTTACCTGCGAGCTGCTCCAAATTCTTGCGTTCCTTTGGTCTCTCTCTGTCTTTCTTTTGGCAGCCCTAGACCTAGACGAAGCCCCGGGCAGGGGGGGGGGGGGCCTCTTGATCCGCTGAAACCATCCCCGCTTGTCCCAGCGTGCGCCTTTAACCCAACCTGAACGCCTGACGCTTCGCCTGAGCCCGAACCAAACGAACCAAACCGAACCTTGCACAGCACTGCCTCTTACCTGAACCCCCGCTCTGAACCTGAAGCAAGGAGCAGCTGCTACAGTCAAGACAGTAGCCGACTCGCTCACTCACTCGCTCTTTTCTTTCGCCAGGGCGGTGGTGAGACTCTCCCTGTGTCTCTCACTCTGCTTAAGCCAGGCAAAAGGCTTCCTGTGTGCTGAATCGTGCGCATGACTGCAACGTGACTGGGGCAATTGCCGTCTCCTCGCCTCAAGCTGACTCGATTCTCACCTGGTTGCACGGGCATTCCACGTTTGGCATAGCCGAGAATCGTTGAATTTTGGTCAGGGTCCCACAAGCGCCAACATTACATTCACGGTCTGGAATCGTGGGAGCCGGCCATGTGCTGGCAAGACATGCTTTGAGAGGAACATGCCGCTACACAACAGCTCAACAGTTTTCAATTTTTGTTCATGCTAGCTTTCCGGCAGCATAAGATGCATGGGCAACTCGCCTTCTAATGCAAGGTCGTAAACAGCTTCACCTCGGGCTCCGCTTCGCCCGCGTGCCTCAGCCAGCTGCAATCACAGCATGCATGCAGTTGCCTGTCAGATCCAGAGCATTCGCTGTAAACCTGCAGTTGGATCGACCAGCTGGGACTGAAGCATAGGCTGTCCATGAAATCAGCACCTCTGCAGTCGAGTGATTCCGCGAAAGCACCTCCCAGATGTGAGGTTTTCGAAAGCACCACCGCTGCGTCAGACTGCAAGTCTCCGATTACAGCTGTGCTCATGCGGTACGATGCACATCAGACAGGCTGGACTTGACGTTCGCAATCGTGCACAAATTCAGACCTAGGAAAGGACGCATGCTCGGGGAAACCACAAGCCAGATCCCTAGCCTAGACGGAAAAAGCCTTGCAGTCTGCTCTTCTCGACCTTCACACATCGATCCAAACCCCCAGACCGAGCCATCGCGGGTCCACTGGCCGGCTGTTCCTCCAGTTCAAGACCTGTGGCCGAGAAAAAAGACCGGACTGACTCATTCTGAATGTCCAACCTATGCTCGAAGAAGCCCTTCTTGCATGGGGCCGCCACAGTCATCAACCTCCTGGATGCGGATAGTCCTGCTTCGCGGCTGTTTCTCATCCGAGTTCGACAAGGACATCTGCGAAATCTTGTTTTGCATCTAGCCTGCTACTGCTCCTGCTGGGGACCAATGGAGGCTCAAAGCAAAGCTTCAAGCCGTGCCATGCATCAGAACGGAGGAGGATGGCTCCGAGCCTGTCACCTCTCGCTTCTTGCCAGTCGCCGCCTGGCAGTGGCAAGCGATACATGTTGCTTCCAGGCATTCCTTTTCACTTGGCCCTAGACTACGGCTACAGGCTGCCGGGGATTTTTTGTTCAGCTACACTTTTAAAAGTGCTTGCGCTGGCTGCTACTGCATCTGGCCACGGCTTCCGCGAAAAGAAGCCACTACAATGCAACCTGCGCATTGCCACAGCGGAACTGATCGAGATTCCCGCGGATGATGTCCGACATCTTCGGCGGGACATACTTCCGTCCACCTTTGATGATTGAATCTAGTGGTGCAACGCAAGCTCAAGCTGCATTCCACCGTTACAAATAAAAAATCTACGGCTTCTGCTACTTGGGTATCTTTTTGCTGGGTGCGAGAATTCCTGAGCTCGGCACCCAAAATTCCATCGCTGTGCATCCCCATGGCCTTGTGAACTCATGGGAGTGTTGAAGGGAGTAATGAGAGTGCGCTGCTTGTGAAATTTCCATGAGCATGCGGCACCATGCGGCACCTGCGGTATAGGGTTGTTGGTCGCCAAGCAGTTCAATCTATACGGTGCTTGCAAGGACGCCGGGTTGCCACGTGCATAGAATCTTAGAAACAAGAACAGTCAAAACAACAGTGGAGTGGCAACTCACCGGCAACGACGCGATCCATTCTCATTCGTAGCCGGCCTTTACGGCCTGTAGCATGCCGTCTCAGAGGCTAATGCCTTCTGCTTCGCTTCTGCATGCTGGTGCGCGCTTACGGTCGAGGCAGCACACTTAACGAAGAAGCACGCTGCCGAAGCAGCATGCACTAATGGTGCGAAATCCATGGAGCAGTCTCAACATCCCAAGCTATGCAGTTCTGACAGGTTTGACAGAAGCTGAGACGGCACGCTTAAGCGAAGCAGCACACATCCGAAGCAGCATGGTAACGGACACCTATGACTCATATGAGCAACTACACGAATGCTGGTGACTAAGCGTGGCACAGAGCCAGCAAGCAAGACAGCTCCATCAGGGACGGATCGGCAAACGCATCTCAATTCTGTTCCACCAGCAGTCGGCTGTCGATTGCGGGCATGTCACATGGCATCTGCTTAGATAACTTTTGTAGCTTGCAGGCTGTCCAATTCAATTCCCGCGTCTTGACGACGAAGTGTGAAGAGTTGACCTCTGCTGCGGCACGTGACTGCCAGTGCTAACCTGCAGTGCTCTTGAGATGTTCAACTGCTCGGCCAGCTGCAGCTGGCACCGTCTACGTTGTCTACATAGTCTGCATCGCTAAAGTTGTGGACGTTGAACTAGGGCAGCCGGCATCTGGGATCTCCACGAGTCCTTGCCTACTGGGCACAGCCAACATGCCCGCGGTTGATCGAGGAACCTGCAAAGAATGCTTATCGCCAAAGTAAGCACACATCCAGACACGCAGTAGAGGCGCTAGCACGCTGCATCTACCATGCCTGTTTCCTTGATCCACCATTTTCAATCCTCATCCCTATGCAGTCTCTTCAAGCATTTTACCACGGGAGGGCACCCTGTCGCACGACAGAAACGTGAAAACCGTCCTGACCTTTGCCAGCGACCGGGTACGCGAATATCCGACATCCTGGTCACAATACAGGACGGGGCGGTCCCTGGTCTCGTAGTGCGACAGTTCGCCTCCACTTCAGATTCAGATGTGTTATTTTCTCGTCTGGTCAAATACGACAGCATCGAAGTCTGCATCAGAACTGTGTGCAGCGTGTGTGAGTGATCTTCAGTAACTAGCTGGAGAGGCTTTCGCACTCATTTGCAAAACATTCTGCTCAAAGTCGGATAATGTTGCCCGCGCTTGTGCTGTAGCAACCACCACACGAAGTTTTCAGTACGTTCAGATTGTTGTTGCAGCTTCCCGGGAGTTGAGAGCTCGGGAGGCATACCAGAATGAAGGTCTGAACTCATGTTCCACTTTATTGAAGACAGATATTAATTCAGTGCACACAGTGCACAAGCCCAGACTTGCCAAAATGCCACAAACCGCAAACCACCGCATGAAACTCTATCTAATGGACTCGTTCATCTAGAAGCTTTGGCGGAGGGCGTGGCTCTGCTGAAGCTTTCTTGATCCAAGGCGATCCCGAGAATTCAGGACCAGCGAAAGGTCCAGCTTAATCAATCACGAGCATGCCTCCCCGCCACGTGATAGCCCATCCCCAACCCGTTGTGGTGGCATCACCGGTGCTACCACTTCAACTACGACCACAACGACGACTACCACCACCACTACCACAACCACTGCTGCTGCCGCTGCTGCTACTACTACTACCACCACCACCACCACCACCACCGCCACTACCACCTATCACCACCTCTTACCACCAGCACCACGCCAACTGTCGCTGCGGCAAACCGGCAAACACTGCCATCCTGACACCCCTGTCCCCCCTTCAGTCCGCATCCAACTCCGGCCCTCTTTTCCCGCAGCGTCTCTGCAGCGAGTGAAAGAGCCAGGCCGGCAAATGCCCACGCTGGCTTACCACATCTTGCAGTGTGTCAGCACATGGAAAGTTTTTGAAAGAGTTGCCTAGTAGCCACCGACGGACAACTCCACACAACATACACTTAGTCCGATGTACAAGTACATCTTGATTTGTGGTCAAGAGGGTATGCATTTATGTGGAGGCAATGAGACAGTCGTCTGAGTTCACTACTCGGGGACTTGACTAAATGCATAGAGAAGATCTCACTGCGCGTGTTGCAGACGTGCTGCCGTTTGAGACTCACGCCGTGGCACCACACGTGCTAACCTGAGGCAGATGCACAGCGACAATCAGACTTGGGTTGTGCAGACTCCCAGTCAGAATCCTAGCATGCACATGATGCAAGGACGTGATCTGACTCAGCTCCAGGCATAGAAAGGCGATTTGCTGGAAGGGGTTACTGTGCCTGAACCATCCTTACACTGGCAGCCTGTCGGCACATCTGGCCCAGTAGACAGATCCGGGCAGGCCACGGGCTCGCAGGTGCCACAGAAGTACGGGGCCACCTGACTCGACAAGACATCCTAGTGGGCCTACTCACGGTGTTTATACTGCTTTTGAACAGTTCCCCGAGGCCTGGGTGGCAGTGATGGTTCCACTGTAGCCCGGGTTGCACTTGCAGCCGCTGCTCAAGTCCAGGCCATCCGAGTTCTCGGGGCATGCCTCTGCCACGCAGCTCCCGGTGTAGAACGGCTCTTGTGTGCTGGCCTGCCAAGACAACACTCTGCCTGCACTAGATCACTAGGCGAACGGGGACCACAAGTCCATTAAGCATGTTGTGCTCCTGCCTGGATGTTGCCACTGAAGCCAGGGTGGCATTTGCAGCCGCTCGCGATCCCCTGGCCCATCGAGTCCGCCGGGCAGGGCACCTCCTTGCACATGTTCAAGTAGAATGGCGCATCACTGGTAGCTGACACACTGCCTGTGTAGCCAGCATTGCACTGGCAGCCTGTAGGCACGTTTTTCCCGAAGGAATTGGCTGGGCATGAAACTGGGGCACAGTCGTTGAGGTAGAAGGGCGCAGATGGTAAAGGAGTCACTGAACCACTAAATCCTTCCTCACATGTGCATCCTTCTGGAACGCTTTTGCCCTTGGAATTCGCTGGGCAGGGAACCGCCGTACAGGAGCCGGTGAAAAAGAAAGGGGCTTTACTGGAAGCCACAATCTTTCCTCTATAGCCATCTTCGCATTTGCAACCGGTTGGAACATCCAGGCCCTTGGAGTGCGCAGGACAAGTCACTGGCTGGCAAGCACCCTCGAAATACGGTGAATCTGCTTTGGCCACAATCTTGCCTGAAAAGCCAGCATTGCAGGCACAACCCTCCGGCACGTTCTGGCCAGAGGAATCCTTGGGGCAAGCAACCGGCTCACAGCTGCTGAGATAGAATGGTGCGTCTGCACTCGCGAGCACGCTGCCAGTGAACCCGGGCTTGCAAGAACAGCCATCAGGCACATTCTTGCCGACAGAGTTCGCCGGACATGCTACCGGCTCACAGGTGCTCTTGTAGAAAGGTGCAGTGCTGATTGCTTGAACAGCACCGCTGTAGCCCTCGTTGCAAGTGCAGCCAGAAGTGACATCCACTCCGGCGGAGTTGGCCGGACAATTCACAGGCACGCAGCTTCCCTCGAAGTAGGGAGCCTCGGAGGACTTAGAGATCTTTCCACTAAAACCAGCCTTGCAGGTGCACCCTTCGGAGACCGACCGTCCTTCAGAATTGTCGGGACACTCCACGGAAACGCATCTGCCATCGAAGAATGGCGAATCTCTGGAAGCGTCAATGCTGCCGCTGTAGCCGGCTCTGCATGTGCAGCCGCTCGGTACATCAGCTCCTGTTGAATCTGAAGGACATGAAACGGGCAAACAGCTGCCGGAAAAGAATGGAGCAATAGAGGTTGCAAGGATGGTGCCGTTGTACCCTGCGTCGCACGCACACCCTTCACTGACACTATTTCCTGTAGAGTGTGGTGGACAGGTCACCTTCTGACACTGGCCACTATAGAATGGCTCTAGCGGAGCAGGCTCAATCTTGCCTGCAAACCCTTTCCTGCAGGTGCAGCTTGCTGGCACATCAGTACCGTCAGAGTTGGCTGGGCAGGCCACTGGCCAACAGGACCCCTCAAAGTAGGGTGCTTTCATGGATGCTGTGATGGCACCACTATGACCAGGGTTGCACTTGCAGCCGCTGGCCACGTTCTTTCCGTTTGACTTGACCGGGCAAGGTTCTGCGGTGCAGTTGCCCTCATAGAACGGTGATTGGGAAGTTGCTACGATGGAGCCGCTGAAGCCTGCAGCGCAAGTGCATCCGCTCGGGACGTTAGATCCAACAGAGTTTGCAGGACAGGCTGCCGCCAAGCACGCACCCTTGTAGTACGGAGCCTCCGATATCGCCACGATCTCGCCCGTGTAGCCAGGCTTGCATGTGCATCCACTGGCAACATCCGTGCCCTCGGAGTTAGCAGGGCACCCCACAGCAACGCAGTTGCTTTGGTAAAAGGGCTCCTTGGAAGAAGCCACAACGGAGCCAGCAAAGCCTTTTGCGCAAGCACAGCCGTCGACCACACTGCGGCCTTCGGAGTTTGCTGGGCAAGCTACGGCCTGAGGTACTCCTGTAATAAGGCTCCTCTGTTGTCGCCTCGACGGTACCACTCTCCCCTGGTGAGCAGATGCATCCTGATGGCAGGGAGCATCCCTCAGAACCTGCGGGGCATGCAATCGCCTCGCAAGTGCTCATGTACCATGGAGGTTGCTGTGATGCTACCACTGCACCCTTGTACCCTGCACTGCAGCTACATCCATCGCTAACGCTGCTGCCGGAAGAATGGCTGGGGCACGCTACTTCCTTGCATTCTCCAGTATAAAATGGAGCCTGACTGGTAGGCGAAATCTCTCCACTGTATCCAGCCTGGCACTTGCAGCCAAACGCATGGGTGTTCGTGGTCCTGCTGTTCTCGGGACACTGTACGAGCTTGCACGTGCTGATGTAGAAGGGTGCCTTTGTGCTCGGCTCCACGGTCCCTTCGAAGCCTGGGAGGCAGGAGCATCCTGTGGGAACGTCTGTGCCTGTTGAGTTTGCAGGGCAAGCGGCCGGCACGCAACTCCCTTTGTAGAAAGGGGCCTCCTTGATGGCCTCTATGGATCCACTGTAGCCGGGTTTGCATGAGCAGCCGCTGGCGAGATCTTCACCCTCCGCATTGTCAGGGCAACCCTCAGCGGTGCAAACACCTTCGAAGAAAGGGGCAGCTTTCAAAGCCATGATTCGTCCACTGTAGCCAGCATTGCACTTACATCCCACTGCAACATTGTCTCCCTTCGAGAACTCCGGGCATTGCACGGCTTGACCTCGGCACCGGTCACAGCATGACAACCGTCGCGGCGGTCTCACCGAACTCACCACATTTTGTCGTCGGTTCTTTCATTATCCCCTTCAGCTTGCTGCCAGTGCAACAAGGCGCATCACCTTATTTTAAGGCAAGAGGCAGCCACCGCTGTAGAAGGGTGATGTGGAAGCGGCGGCGATGGTCCCAGTCTTAGGGTGCGTCTGTAGAACATGACGCATGTCAGTTCGCATTGCTCCAGCGGTCTGCAAATCTAAAGCAATCCTTCGAAACTACTTCTGACTGGATCTTTCAGTCGAACACATTGGTGAAAATCGCACTTCTGCAGCACATTAACTGTCACAGCACGATTACTTCTTCCTAGCGCACTGTGTCGTGTTTGTGGAGACGGGTCTACCAGCAGAATTCACGTGCAACCTGTCTGGCCTTGCCGGGCGAACAATTCGATGCTGTGCAGGCCATGTCGTAAACTCATCCAAGATGCAAAGCCAGCCTTGCAGCTGCAGCCCGTCGTCACCAGCGAGCCCTTCCAACAAACAGTGAATGGAAAAACAAGACACGCCGAAACTGAACTCTGTATCTCTCATGTTTGCACAAGGGCACAAGTTAAAGGTCATGATGCTGAGACAGGTATGCGCCAGTGAGCTTGCACATCTGCATCTATGACATGGGTTACAGCACATGCTGCCGCAGACACAATGCATGAGCATGAGCCCATGGTGCTGCTACTAGTAGCTTGGGACACGGACAGATGACTAGCAGCAGTCAAATGTCCGGAAGATACTGTACAGACTCGAGGGGCCGAGGTACGAAGACAAAGGGGTGGAGACTGCGACAGTCTGCACCTCGCCTCGCTATGCTGAGGACAGGCCACGGCCCTGCAGGAGTTTTTCAGGCCGCCGACAACTGCCTCGACCTGCACCGACATGCGTTTGTATGTCTGCATGGCAAACTAGTCACGTCTGAGTTACTGATTTTTCCTTCTTGACTTGTACATACATGCAATCCGAGCGCGATGATGTCTTGTCAAGCAGCCCCTTCGAAACAGCAATAACCGCTGAAGCAAAAGTGAACCTCCTCAATTGGTCGAAGAAAGGTATGAGACTTGAGAAGAACACTCTGCCCACCTTGCCAGCATAGCCCGGGTCACAAACGCAGCCTTCGGGCACCGAGTTGCCCTTCGAATGTACCGGACAGGCCAAGGACTTGCAGGTGCTTCTATAAAACGGAGCCCCTGAGGTCGCCCAAACCTCACCGACCATGCCGGGTAGGCAGGTGCAGCCATCGGGCACATTCGTGCCAGAGGAATCAGATGGGCATGGAACTGCTTTGCACGTCCCGCTGAAGTACGGCGCCACGGCCGTGGCCATGATTTGTCCCTCGAACCCGGCTTTGCACTGGCATCCATCTGGCACTGAGGTGCCTGCAGAGTTTGCTGGGCAAGCCGCAGCTAAGCATGTCGAAGTGAAGAAGGGGAACTTGCTCGAAGCATTGACCACACCGGAGTAGCCGTCTCTGCAAGTGCAGCCTTTGGCTACATTTGCTCCGAAAGATTGAGGCGGGCAGGGAACAGGCACGCAGGTGGACTCGTAGTATGGAAATTCTGCTGTCGCCTTGACGCTGCCCTGGTGCCCCTCTGGGCATGCGCAGCCCTTGAGCAAGTTCTCACCAACGGTCCCCGAGGGGCATGCCACTGGCGCACAGGATCCCTCAAAGAAAGGTGTGGTATCGGATGCTGCAATATTGCCAGAGGATCCAGCTTTGCAGGTGCAGCCATCCAAAACAGAAGTACCTGTGGTACCGACAGGACAGGGCACCTCAGTGCAAGTGCTCGCATAGAAAGGCGCCGCTTTGATAGCCGTGACTCCACCGGTGTATCCGGCCTTGCACCGGCAGCCAACAGCAACACTGTCACCGTCTGCCTCCGGTGGGCAAGCAACATGTTGACAACCTCCCGTAAAGAAAGGCTGACCCAGCTTGGGCTTAATTGTGCCGTTGAATCCTGGCAAGCACTCGCAGCCCTGCACAACATCCTCGCCCACACTGTTGGAAGGGCAGTTCACTGCCTCACATGTGTCAGAATAGAAGGGATGTCGGTCCAAGGCCGAGATCACACCGTCACGGCCTGCCGAGCACGTGCAACCATCTGGCACATAGCCACCGACGGCATCCTCTGGGCAAGCAACTTTGGCGCAGCTCCCGCGGAAATACGGCGACTCCCTGACTGGCACAATGTTGCCGTGGAAGCCCGCGTTGCACTTGCAGCCCTTGCCGACGTTCTCTCCCGTGGAGTTGGCTGGGCACGCCACCTGGTGTCCGAGGCAAGGCAACATCAACCCAAAATGTCAGATGTTTCTGCGAGAAGCTTCTCAGACAATTCATTGTTGGACAAGCCACCGGTTCGCAGGTTCCCTTGGAATACGGCGCGTCCGCCAGCGCAACAATCTTGCCGTGAAATCCCTGCACAGGGCACGCACAAACCGCCGACACACCCTGATGTGCAGTGCCAAAGCCCGTGAGTGATGCAGGATGCAGTATACCAGGCTGTCTTCGAGTTCCAGTCAATCCCCAAAACAATTATCTTTCGGGTATGGCTTGCTGCAAGCTTCTAGGCTAATCTAGGAAGAAACTGTGGACAAACTACTCCACTCCTGCCTTGTTGCATACACAGCCCAAAACGGTGCTGATGCCGTTGGAGTTCTCTGGGCACTGGACCTCCCGATACGAGCTGCAACCATCACAACGACGACAGGTCGGTGAACCGAAAAAAGTAGACAAAGTCATGGCAAGTGATCACGGTTAGACTGCATGACTCCCTTTCGCTTTTCAAAGCTGCGGAGCGCTTAGAGTTTCTGGCTCGGGCCTGCTCCAAGCAGCACACGGAGTCGCAAGCTTTGGCCGGCGCAGTCTTGGGCAGCTCTGAATACGTCTGCTTCACGTATGGTGCCTGGTCGTCCAAGTCTCCCCTTGTCCCAGCGCATGATGCATGGCTTTTCTGGGAATGCTGTGCACTACTTTGCTGAAAACCCGGGCTTGTACTGCTCGCACAAATCCCCAAACAATCTGCATCGCCGGCCAAGACACGCTGCCAGGCATGCTAGAATCTGTCGCCGGATCCACATCCTCAGGATAGAAAACTGAAACAGCCGCCACTGGGTCCTGCTGAGCTTACCTTCCGTTCAGTTGCTACTTCTGTTGTCTGACTATGTCTGACTCTTCGTGAACTTTGAATTCATTGCTTCAGGAAAATTCCATCGCAATGCTCTGCGGGTAGGTGAGCAATCCCAGGCGCACAGTCATCCAGATGCAAACGCTCGGGCGGCCCCTTCGCGCAGAAGTCAAGAGTCATGTTGGACCTGATTGATAATTCATTCGGCCCACGTCGATCCCGCGACCCTCGCATGTCAGCAATGCTCTGGGCAAGAAAAGCTGAAAGGACCCGGCGTGTCGAACTGCTTCTTGCTGCACGCACTGCTACCGGCAGACCAGGCCGGCTGGCTGTTCGCCTTCATGACCTGTACTGTTCGCTGTGTTGCGGGATTCGGACAGTAGCGAATGTAGCGAGCCTGAAGTTGAAAAGCGAGGGTTTAAGACTGCACCTGAGATGCTGTCAACCTTGCATGGTGACCGCCAAATTGAAGTTTTGCGGGTTTGCCTTTCTTGGCTTTGTCTTTCATCTAAACTGCGAGTTGTGCTATGCCCGGATCAAAGAGGCAAACAAATCCTCCCCAGTTTGGCAAGGCAGTGGGCTCGCCTGAATGACACACTCCAAGTTCTGAACCTCTTTGAGCTGTGCCTGCACGGAACAGCGGGAGGAATGTGCGAGCGCATGCGCGCTTCCGGCACAGCATGTCTGCAAAAGGGATGCTAACACTGTCCCGCTGACAAGTTGAAAGCTGAGACAAACACAGCCGAATCCAAGACCATGCAGGTTTCCAAATGAACATTCGCAGAGGTATGTGCCTTCAGGTTAGCTTGCGTGCCACCCGCGCCACAACTGAGCTTCCTTGGTCTTGATTGTTGAGGTGTCTGGCTTTGAAAACACGCATTCCAAACTTCGATAGAGTAAATAAAGTGAAAAACTGATCTGGCTGCAGCGGGATCGACATATACGAGGCATGGTGACAACATCAAGACTGGGCAGGGAGCAATAAGGCCCTGTTGGCACGGTCCTCAAACCACTTGTGAGCAAAGCCAAGCGTCTGCAGCGTGTGCCAGGCATCTAGACTCTTGTTAAAGCACCTGGCTTCAGTTGCGGCTTGAATCTGGCATGCCGGTGCATGACTAGTGTCTTACACGACACAACGAAGCCACTAAGATTTCGCCTGCCGTAGTCGGTGCAGGTGCCCATTCGCCCGCGCATCTGGTTGCAAGCGAGCGTGTCCATCCTGTCCTGCACTTGCCACTTGCAACTGTTGCTAACCCGAGGCCGACAGATGCATCAGCTGCCGCATCGTGTCTAACACTGCCGGGCAGACTCTGACTTCCATGACATGCCACCAATATGACAGCTCTCGGCCCCTCCCAGGTCTGCCTGCATGTCGTCGCAGTGCTTCGTTTGATTGGCACGAACGGCAGCCAAGACTAGACCTCGTCAACAGCACAAAAAGGTGTCGGCACACAGTCTGTTACGGGTATACAGAACCAAGGTGGGAGCTGTCAGAATCTGGGTTCGTGTTTCTTTTACAGGCATGATCAGATCTGTGAAGCTACACCCACAGCTTCCCCACCAGAAATGCTGCTAGGCATCATTCATTTTCCTTGGCAAGCGCTGCAGCCGTTGCATTCTTGCACTGCTGGTCCGCCTGCAATCAATGATCGGCTCTTCCCGCCGACACGACGCAAATCTGCTCGAAGCTCACAGCTGAATGTCTCAAGGTCTCAAATGGTCTCAAGGTGGTTTCGTCGGGCCTCATCATGGCTCGCAAGCAGCGTGTCCCAGAAAGTCAGTTGCTTGCCAAAGTAATCCTTTGGAGTATCACCTTTGCAGCGACAGATGAAAAAAATGCAGCGCCAGGTTTACGGGCTTACACCACCTAGGGCCAAACGAGGGATATTGCTCTGGAAAGGGGCCGTGCCCTTGTCAATATCGTAGCCCGTTGGACTCAATGGGGCAAGGCGCCGTGGACTTCGCAACCTGCAGCCCAAAAGTTCTGCGGTGCAGGATCTTGTTGTAATTGTCGTTGAAGTTGCTGCAAAGCCTGATTCGCAGGAACACATGTGCAAACCGCTTCGTGGCCCAAGACCCACGGTAGTTGCAGAGTGCGCTGACTGTACCCAGGCACTCTTTCCGCTTCTTGTTCTTGCCGTACAGGTCAGCCTCGAAGGTCGAAATAACATGAGTATGCGCGTGAGAAGTCCGAGGACATCAGCACACAAATATCCGAATGTGGAGCTAGAATCTGCATCAGCCAGAAGGACTTAGAGATCCAGCCTGAACAGTCCACAGCCCTCTAGGTAACCCTGCCTCGCAAATGGTGACCTTGCTGTGCTCGGCAGCCTGCTTCTCACGGCAGGACTTGTGAGCAGAACGGAGCTGTGGCAGATCATCCTGGGCATGCGCAAGTGAGCAACAGCAAAGACCACGTTCGATTCGACACCCTAGTAGCTTACGTATGCTCCGTGTCCGTGTGATGGTAAACCCGCGAGGGAGAAGTTGACATGCCCAGTGAAAGCTTGTAGTCGGACCTGTGAAAAAGTGCTCCTGCAAGACATGCTGACCCGCTCATCCTAACGTTTCATATCTGTTCGGGCCCAGCCTGTCCCGCCCGAAGAAATCCAAATCATCAAGGGCAGCGCAACTTCTGCAGTCTACTTCACACAGGCAGTACAACCCCTCCCCCCGCTCATGTCTAACGTGGCAAACATACATGCCAGACTGTAAAATGCGAGAAGGTGTTGGCTACATCGTGCCGGTACACACGTCACACGATCTTATGTACTTACATGTGCGCGCACCCAAAAAAGTGCATACAAACAGTTACAGTAGCATACGGCGCAAACCCAACTCGAGGAGGAGACGCGAAGGCGGAAGGCAGGAGCTCAACTTGCAATGGAGCAGCTCTGAGGGCGTTTGGTGCTTCCATGTCACCTTTGCGCCGGAGTCAGCTTGCAACATGGCCCTTCGTTTGTACAATGTGGACTTCAAACGGCACACTCCTGACTCCTGACATTCTGGACTTCCTGGCATTGTCGTAAGAGGTGCAGCAACTCTTGAACGAGAACGACATGGAACAACCCAAGCCCTGCCCCTAAATCCTAAATCGCAAAAACTTGTCCTTCCACAAAAAGCAAGCATAAAATATGATAGTCTCAGCCTCTCTTGCGCAGCTGAAGTGCTCAACAGGTCGGCTTTGCACTCCACGGCTGTCGCGTACGCACGCTTCAGCTTCTGAGCCTTATACTGGGGGCTTGGGTAGTAGCAATGCAGCAGAGACTAGTTCTGTTGTTTTCGTAGCAAGGCAAGGCCTGATGCTAGTGGTAGCAATTTCGCTAGTGCACATAGACGTGCACAGCGGCTTATGGCATAAAGACTGTCATGCCATGCCGCCCGCTATCCAATGGTAGCTTGTGTGTATGTGCATTTGCATGTCATGTCGATGATGTGTACGGTGTGCATTGTATGTGTGTATTTGTGCATGAACGCATGCATGCACGCTCGCATGCACGTGTGTATGTATGCATGTACACTTGGTGAAAGTCTATGTGTGTACTTATGTGCAATTACAAATATATATACATACGTGTGTGTGTGTGTGTGTTCTTGTTTCAGCGTATTCTGAACTTCTGGATTACCAACTACGACGTATTTACGATGGCTGGAACTGCCTTGTCACACACTTATCTGTACATGTCTATACATATGTAAATACATCCATATGAATATATGGTCAGGCGTCTGGCGTTCCCGGCCCCC
>CAJNJA010061175.1:0-10373 GCA_905231915.1 Symbiodinium necroappetens
GATGTTCATGCCGAGGATGATGCCGACGACGAGGACATGATGATGACGATGGTGATGATGATGATGATGATGATGTTGATGTTGATGTTGATGATGATGATGATGATGACGACGATGATGATGTTGATGTTGATGTTGATGATGTTGTTGATGACGGCGGTGATGATGATGATGAGGAGGAGGAGGAGGATCATGGTAATGGTGATTGTGGTGGCGGGGGTGGTGATAATGATGATGATGATGGTGCCGACGACGATGAATCTTGATGAAGGTGATGATGATGTTGATGAGGAGTACTCATAGGCACGAACACCATTGACACTGAAACTCACTCAAACTTTCTTGGACGACGGTTCTCGCCGCACCTCTCCGCATCTTTCTGGAAGCTACCTGGGACGATGCGCTAGCATGGAACAGCATTCGCCGGTCATTTGGAGGCACGCAGCATCTTGAATACTGAATTAAATTAGCACCGACAGATACGACTATCGGCAAGGCATTAACAGAAGTTCTCATTGTCGTAGTTGCGGCTACTGTAACCGATGTAATAAAGGGTTGTACTCATCAACAGTACAAGTCAAAAACAGTTTGTACTAGTGCCAAACCCCAAACCCGAAAGAAGGCAAAATCAAAACCCCAAAACCTAAAGCCCCAAATTAAAGTCATGAACATCCTGGGCGATGTGCTTTGCAACTGCCAGCACACAGTCGATGCTAATGCACGAGCTTGAAAATAAAGCAACACAGCTCCCAACAGAGCCTAGATGGATAGATCGACAGATAGGTAGACAGATAGACAGATCGATAGATAGATAGGTAGATAGATAGCTGGATAGACGGATAGACATACAGATAGATAGATGGATAGATAGACAGAGAGACAGACAGATAGATAGATAGATAGATTGGCATGTAGTTATTTATAATATATGCAGATGCACACACACACATATGCCCGGGGGCCTGTATATGCCTGTATACGGTGCTAGGGTTGGGGGTGTTAAGGTTCAGGCTATTTACTTATATTCACATATATATGTATATATCTACACATATGTGTATAATATATGTATGTACACGATGGGGTCAGGGCAAAAAAGAGGGCGAGGCATGGAGAGAGAGAGAGAGAGAGAGAGAGAGAGAGAGAGAGAGAGGGGGGAGCATATAAATTACCACAACTCCCACCGCCACCCCCACACCGCCTCTAGTTGTCCCTTTTCACATTTACTCTTGTGCAGCTTTTGCCGAGTGCCTGCCAAGTGGCAGCCTTCTAAATCACCAGTATAGAGGTAGCCCAGTGCATAGGTCACGACCTGACAAGTGTCTCATATCGACCCAGCCCTGCTCTCTATGCCCGGTGAAGTTTTAAGAGGACCCAGAGGACCCACTGATCGGGGGTGTGCATGAAAGTAGGGCTTCGTATAGAACTAGCCTGTGGTCGGGGGGCTTTTCTTTCTGCCACAATCGCACAGCCCTAAACCCTAAACCCTAAACAGGTGTCCATTGGGGCCTCCGAAGCTCAAGAGCACCGTGCATGGAAAGCTACACGGACAAGAGGTTTCGGGTTTAGGGGACCCATAGGCCCCTAAGTAGTTCCTTTTTGGGATTACCTTATAGGATTCTGAATATAAACCATAAAAAGGAAAAAGGAACTACTTAGGGGCCTATGGGGAAAGCCTACGTCCTGAATCATCATCCGGCTTGGACCGCTGAACACAAAAAGAGAGGCACGAAGCAAATGCAACCAAACCGATGCGCAAATGATCGAAGAAGCGCTTCTCGGGGGTCATTTCAGCATCGTCAACGAACCCTGCGGCCTGCTAGTAAACCTGTACAAAGACGATCAAAAAACGTACCGAAAACGTTATACAAACCTCCAAACTCCTCAAAAGATCGTTGCCCTCCCTACCAAAGCCCTTGAAAAAAACAAATAAGCCCTCGGAAAGGGATAGATAACCTAGTGTGCAGCCATGAAACTCCGATGAATCGGGCTCCTTTAGGGCCTAGGAATGAACATAAGGTTCCTGCCTTGCCTGATACTTTCGTTCACGAGACCTTTACAGGGCTAGTACTAAACTTCGAAAGCCAGTGTTTAGAGCCGGCACCTCCACGCTGGGGCACTCCACCTGCAGTGCCTGCACAGCTGGGCTTCTGTTAAGAAGATGGAAAAGTCCTGTCAGGGGCCCTGTTTTGCCGGGGCAAACTCCCCTCTGCAAGTGCGCCTTGTGGTTTTGAAGTGTATTTGGGACTTTCCGAAAATTATCTATATGGTACCTTATTTTCAGGTCCTTATAGTAAGGATCCTACTATTTAGGGTACTATATTAGGGTCCCCTATTTTCGGAAGCCCCCATTTTTGCAGGCGGGGATCGCATCACAAGGCAAAAGTAAGACCGAAAAGGACTAAGTCGCATAAAAACGAGGTACAAACCTTGAGTTCTGGGCAAGACATACAAGCACAAGGCAGCACAAATATCGACTGGGTGCTGTGAAGTGGCCGAGCATGAGACAAGACTGTATGGGATACATGACACCGGCAGATGCGGTAGGATTTAGATTAGGCTAGATGCACAGAAGCTATTAAGAAGACCAAAGTGAAGCGAATAAAAACAATACTAACAATAGTAAGAACATTACAATGATGATGATGATGGTGATGATGATGATGCTGATTCTGATGATTATGATGACCTTGAGACGAACAACACTAGAATTGCATTTTGACGACAACATGCCACAATGACAGGATAGGCTGAGGTCATGGTGTCCACGGTGGCAGAACATGGAACTTAACCCTGAGGCCCGTGACCCAAGGGTTTAGGGTGTAGGGATTAGGGTTAAGGGTTTAGGGCTTAGGGTTTAGGCTCTACAACAAAAAACCCTGATTAAACCGTAAACTTTGTAGAACCCTTATGGCACCGTTTAGAGAAGGTTTTTAAGAAAACTCAACCCATAGGCATACAAGACTGCGAGCAAATCCTGTCATGGGCTTCGGTAGGGGGCTCAAAAGACCACCCGAACAAAAGGATCTCACGACTAGGGTTTTTTGCAGGATTGATAATCGCTCCCTCCTTTTATTAAACACCCCCCGGAATAACAAAAACACATCTTGACGAATCCCAGGGAAATCTTCCCTGCCCTTTAAAAGTATTCTGAATTAGGAGGAGGGTTTCGAGGCTCCAAATCCGCCTAGAGGACAGTAAGAGCAAAAGCAAGAGCGGGAGTTAGAGCAAGAGCGGGAGCAAGAGCAAAGGCAAAAGCGAGAGCATGAGCAAGGGCAGCAACAAGAGCAAAGCAAAAGCAAGAGCGGGAGTACGAGCAAGAGAAGGAGCAAAAGCGGAAGCAACAGCAAAAGCAGCAGGGGCAGGCGCAAGCAGGAGCAAAACCCAGTGTGGGTGCAAGAGCCAGAGACGGAGAAAGACCCCTCAACAGTGGCAGTAGAGATGGAAATTCCCCGTAATAACAAAAATGTTATTTTTTTCGGGGGGGGGGGGTGTAATATTAGGGGACAGGGATTAAGGCACTAAACACTAAACCACCAAGAAACCCTCGACCCCTAAACCCTAACCCCTAAACCCCTAAACCCTCCACCCCAAGACCTAGAAGCCCTGAAGCCTAAAGCCCTTCAACCCTCGACCCTATTCCGGTCTGCCTGAGGCTCGGAGAGTGCTTGTGTGCCGCGCTCCCTGCACTTCTTGTTTAGGGTTTAGGGTTGAAGGGGCTCTTTTAAGGCTGTTACGAGATAACTTAGGGTTTTTCTAGAGGCTACCTGAGGGTTTATGAAATGTACTGACGGGTTGACATGCTGTTGGGGCTTATGCAAATACTATCTTAAGCGAGAATAGAATAACATTTAGTAACTTATAGTAAACTGTATAGTAGTTATACCATATTAGAACTATGTTCGTCTGTGTCACAATATCCAGGCTTCTGCATGAAGTAGTCGATGCTTGGTGGCTTCAACGTCCAAGGGTGCGGCGTGCTTGAGACTCTATGCGCAGCCCTCGGCAGTACATCGGCACTCTGCAGCCCTCGAACCCTAAAACTCGGAAATCCAACGGGGAAGGTGGTCGGGGAAATGTGTGCCGGTTGGCCATACTTATGATACCACGCCAGATCCCCAAAACAAGTATCACATACTGCTAAGATCCGCTGAGTGGGTCCTTAATGACTGCGTAACATAGGACCATACAGGACCCCTAAACATACAAACTCTGCAGCTTGAAAACTCTACACCCCAAACTCTGAAGCACTGGTTGGAAGAAAGCTAGGCAGGTTCAACACCACACACCGCTTTGCAACTTGGTACTTCAAGCTTCTATCTGCGTTTGGCGATTTGGGGGGGTACCTTATTTAGGGTTTAGGGTTTAGGAAGGGGTACCTTGTTTTGGGGTCCTTTATAATAAGGATCCTACTACTTGGGGTACTATATGGGGTACCCTCTTTTGGGGTCCTTATAATAAGGATCCTACTATTTCAGGTACTATACTAGGGTCCCCTATTATGGGAAACCCCCCATTTAGGTCGGAACTAGAGCCAAACCCCAGGGCATGAACTGCTCTGCGCCTTAGCTGCTGGTGCCACAAGGGGGACCCTGTGGCCAAGATCACGCGATGCCTTTGCAAAGGCCGAACACTCTGACATCCACTCCGAGAGGCCGAAAAACCCAAAAAAAAAACGTGAGATCAAAGAGAAGCCCGTAAAACTCCATATGCCACCAGAGAAACCCACCGTGTAAAAGTCCATGAATCACGGTGAAACCCCTATAGCGCCCCATGAAATCCTCCCAAGCTTCACCCCTCCCAGAGTCGCTCCGGGCGTAGTATCTGTGCTAAATTGGGATCAGAATAGCCAACATAAGCAATGTTTGGGGCCAGAATACTTACTCTTACAATTTAGGGGGCTCCTTCTTATAATTGTAATATAATGGGCCCCAAAACCCTATTCTAATTGGCACCCTTAACCCTTAACCCTAAATTGTTAAGGCCTCTATATTAACTTCAGGCGAACACTGCGTGAGAAGAATTCAACCATGAGAACTAGGTCCACGTCCATCAAAACTTCAGACAGCGCAGGTCAAATGCCATAGGAGAGAACTTAGCAGCCTGAGGGTTTAGGGGTTTAGGGTTTTAGGGTTTAGGTTTTTGGGGTTTAGGGTTTAGGGTTTTGGGGTTTAGGGTTTTGGAGTTTAGGGTTTAGGCTAACTGCCGGGGACGGGCAGGATGCTTCCCTGAGCCCAGCACGCATCAAGCTTGGTCACAGTGCCCTTCCACTCTACCTCAGACAGATGTGGCGGTGCCAACGACGTCTTCGACATGGACCATGCAACGGTGCCCCACTCGTTCATACGGCAGAGATCCTGCATGCCCGCCCAGTTTTGGTGGGTCTCCCACTAACATGAAGCTACCACCGGAGCCTAAACAGCCAAGTGCTGCCCTTTCATATTCCTAAACCCCTAAACCCTACTGTGACCCTAAACCATAATTATGGGAAAGGGAGGCACCAAGCATGCAACCCCAACCAAAGAAGTGCAACCTCCAGCTTTAAACATCCAGGCTAATTAGTGATGTTTAGTCCAACCATGGCGGCAGGAGATTCTAGATCCTTGGTTAGTCTTAGTTCTTGTCCCAGCATCGCCTCAGTCATCCGCACACTAAACCAGCGATGCTGAGAAGAGTCTTAGAATCATAGAACCTTGTGGTAGCCCTTGTAGAACCCCTTGTAATTACGTAGTACTACGTAGTACACCTTACAGTGCACCTTATAGTAACGGTAAACCTCAATGGGTCTCAATAACCCTTCTACAGCGTAACGGACAACCGGCCGCAAAGGTGCTAAGTGACAAGGTCCGTCATGAGCTTTCGAAGTTCCGCGGGCATACAAGAAAGGGTCTGATGAATTTGTAGCTGGCTAGCATTATCCCCTGATACTGCGAACATCTATGAACCAACAATCGAAACTTGTTCTAGCCAACTGTTCAGGCATCAAGCAAACCCTAAACGCCACAACCTGTCCTCTAGAACCCTATAGGGCCCTTGAAGGAGCCCTTCAAGGAAGCCTAATGTAGGGGCCTTAATATTTAAAATAGGGTTCTAGGGGTTTGGGGGGTATATTATACCATAAAATTTAAGGAGCCCCCCAAAATAGCAAGGGTAAGCATTAAGGCCCCGATTTTGTTTTGAAAAATCTCGGATGACAGCGCCCGAGCTCCCCGGTCGACGCCTCCACGCAGACATCGGAAAACGGCCGGCTCTCACCAGGGCGCCCCGGCTTTAAGGAGCCTGAAGCCAGTTTGAAGGACTGAGGCTTTAGGGTTTACCTGGACCCTAGAAAAACGACCGCTTTAGGAGTGAGACCAGGGCTTTTGGGCTTAATGTGCATTTAAACTGCATTTATGTATTTATTTGTTTATGTTTATTGATTCATCTGTTTAGCTGCAGTCCTAATGAGGAACTCCACGAAATACCATTACCACTTGTTTCGACGCCTGCATCAGGGTTCACTCTTCTTGCTCTGGGAGGGCCAGGTCGGGCTTAATCTTTTTGAGTTGAGGCTTCGGGTTCACGGTTTGGGGTTTGGGGCTTAGGATTTGAGAAGCTAGGTTCAGGGTCCAAAGTTATAGGGTACGGGCTTCCGGGTTTAGGTTGCAAGGCGTGTGTCGATTTGATGGTCTGGGGTTGCGTGATATTGGGCACCTCAGAGTCCAGCAAGAACTCAGGGCAGCAAGAAGCGGCGACGAGGGCACATGGGAAGAGCAATGCCGCCAGTCACAAATCTAACGGCATTTGATATGGGCAGCGAAAACAAAAAAGTCGCCACCATCAGTGACACTGGCCAGGGCAGTGACAGGATAACAGGGGCCAGATAAACGAAGCTAAACAGCTAAAGGAACGAGATAGAACGGCGATACTGACAGTGCGCATGATTCCAAACAACGAGGGCATCAGCAAATCACATCATGAGGGATTCGGGAAAGGATGCACACAACATGACTTCTATGTTTTATGTGATCTATGGTTTGAATCCGGTGTCCGATGTCCAGTTCTTGTTTTTACGTGCTTCTAGGGGTTGTCAGTTTTGCTGTGCTCGATGCTTCTATGGTGTTCTATTTTGTGGTTTTTTGCTGTTACATCATGTCCGAAGTCTCTCTATCGTGTTTCAATCGCTTGCGGTTTGCAATTTTTGGTGTGCTCTACGTGTCTATGGTTTCCTTCGTTTCTGTTGGCTTCCAACATTTGAGTGAGTGGCAGTTTTCTATGATTTGGTGCTGGTTCTACTTCTTCCGTTTGCCATTCTTTGATCTGGGATGTCCTATTCTTTTCAGTTTTCCGATGTACAACGAGTCTTGTTCAATTTCGATTTGACTTGTCTTCGACGCATCGGATCACCCCGAGGCCGATCTCCAAAAGAGACTCCAATACCGGGGCTTCATAATTAGAACCGTGTTTGAAGTACATGCTGTTACTCGAGTTATATGCTAAGGACTGTACAGGGACATTCTCCCTACCAGTAGTTTTCCCTAAAACCCTCAACCCTAAACCCTGAACCCTAAAACCCTAAACCCCTTGAACCCTGAACTCTAAAACCCTAACCCCCTACAAGGGACCCAAAAGGAATTCAGCAGGGCTCTGCCCGGTTTCTATAAGGAATCTGCAAGGCTTCTGGCTCCACAATATCAGGGTCAGGGCTCCACAAGCGCTTTGTAGTCAAGGTTTTGAACAAAAGGGGTCGGCTCAATCTTTCTACAGCCCTCGCCCTAAACACCAAACACTACAACCTAAATTCCACAGCTGCATAAATATGGCATAAGTTCATATGTATATCAATGTATACAGAAACCCCCTATTGAAACGTTTAAGGCCCTGAAGCCTCAAGCCTCCTTAAGGTCTCTGAAACTCTGGAGCTTTTCGGTGTCCTCATATAAAGGACCCCAGTATGTGGGGACATTTAAGCTCCGTACTTCGGGCCACGAGTCGTTTAGGGCACGGCCTATGATGTCTAAACCCGGAACCCTAAAGCCCTGAACCCTAAACCCTGAACCCTAAAACCCTAAACCCTTTAAACCCTGAACTCTAAAATCCTACCCCCGTGTAAACCCTGAACCCTAAATGATGCAAACTACAGAGGCCCCATGCCTCCGGAAAGCCGGCTTGGGGGTTCTGGGTTTAGGTTCAGGGGTTCGGGGTTCATGGGTTCAGGGGTTTAGGGTTCAGGGTTTAGGGGTTCAGGGGTTTGGGGATTTAGTGTTTGGGGGTTTAGGGTTTAGGGTCTACTTAGACCCCTCAAAGTAAGTAAAATAATGCCCCAGAGCTTACACTACATACTTGTGGGTTCCAGGTGGGGGTTTAGGGGCTCACGGGTTTGGGGATTTAGGATTTAGGGGTTTGGGGGTTTAGGGGTTTAGGGATTTAGGGGTTCAGGGGTTTAGGATTTTGCTGGTTCACCGCCCCTTCTCCGAGATGAGGAGCGCTGAGGTTGGGGGCTTACGGCTTTTGGTACTAATCCCAAATACCCTAAACTGGCCCTAAACTTACGCTAATTTCCCCCAAAAAAACAAAACCATGAACTACAAATAAAACGCTCCGGCAATGGGGTTCGCACCGAAAGTGCACCAGGTTGGCAGTCGAGTGTCACCTTACACTGTAGTTCAGAGGTTGCGATTTAGGGCTTAGGGTTTAGGTAGGGGTTTGGGATCTGGGTCTAGTGTCCAAGAGTTCTAGCAGGCCGAAGGCATGGGATTCGAGGGAGGTACAGTAAATGGTCGACGTGAGGCTTACTAGTAGTTGCCATCGAAGAACAAGTTTAGGGGTGGGTGAAAGTCGAACCTCGAACCGCCCTAGTCTTCCCAAAAGCCAAGTCGATTTGTTCAGGTTCTTTTGCTCTGCCGGCATAGAGGTCAGAAGCCTGAAAGAGCACTTCATGTAGGGTTTAGGGTTTAGGGTTTAGGGTTCAGGGTTTAGGGTTGAGGACTCTCTGTCGTGCTCCCTTGCTCCACCAGTACGGGTTTAGGGTTTCGGATCCTAAACCGTAACTGAACACGACCGCCCGAAATCCTGAGCTCTCATTCTGTAAACCCAAAGAGCAACCCTGACTCACGGAACTTACCTTCAACCTTGAGATCTAAACCTCCGCAGTTTTAAGGTACACTTGCTAGAAAAGCCCGTTGTGAACCCTCTGAAATCCTGCTAGCACCAGATATCCTGAGGTACATGTTTAATCATGGCGTAGTGGGCTCTGGGAAACCCTACACAACCCTAAAAGGCCTAAACCCAAAACCTAACAGCCCTGAACCCAGAACTCCAAACTCTCTCCCTTACTTCTCTCCTTGCCCTCCGAGGCTTACACCGAAGGCTGCTCGCAGCCGGGGAGGTTGGATATGAAGTTGGGCCAGATGCCTGAACAGCAACACTGGAGGTTTATGGTTTGGGGGTTTTAGGGGTATCGGGTGTAGGGTGTAGGGCTTTAGGGGCTGGGTTTCTGGCTGAGACTTTAATGGGCGCAGGGCTTCGGGTTGAGGATGCATCCATCTTAGAAGATTCTGGCAACTTCTTGCACACTTTTGCTTCACCCGCAAAACCTCCACCTGCAGTGATGAGCGAAGTACCAACCAGCAGGACAGCTGTTGTCGGTCTGACACCAGCATGGTGTTGACTTTGGGTACTCAAAGAGATGGCCTGCTGTCACGGGTGCTGGTGATGATGAATGCTTGCGCGCTGGGCTACACCAACCCATCGCTGCACATACAGATCGAGAGGACTTGGCGGGAAGGGACCAGCCAGATGTGTAGTGTGTAATGGCGCAGATGAGTGCTTTCAGCTCTAGTCATCATCATGCATCTTGAGCCCGTAATCACTGTAATCATGTCTCGCGTCTTCCGCGGCAACAACTGGAACCGCGGACAGTGACATGGACAACCTCACAGCCACGGCCGCCCTACACTATAACCTACCGACTGATGTCCGACCTACCCTAAACCCTACAACCTAACAAACCTAAATCCCAAACCCTAAACGCACAAACTTTGCAAAAACTATGCAGCCCTAGAGCTCGAAGCCCCTGAGAACTCCTAAACCCACTTCTTCAAAGGCTCACTTCTCTGGGAACACAGCTGCTCCAGCAGCTTCCGAGGTGTGTAGCCCACACTATCAGCCACCTGAGCTCTGGTAGGACATGGACTTTAGGTCTGGGGTATATTGTTTTGGGAAAGGTAGACGTAGAGTTACTGTAGGGTTTGGTATGGAGGTCTACACATCGCACACGAGACACTGGGGATGAACTCTGGCCCTACCTGACTGCCAAAATCGAACTACCTGCTTGCCTGCCTCTTTGCATGCATGCATGCAAACAAATATACATACTTGCATGCATGCATACA
>CAJNJA010061186.1:0-23603 GCA_905231915.1 Symbiodinium necroappetens
TTTAGGGAGAAAACACATCAGCGGGGAAATTACACATCAGAACTAGCTAAACCCCATGTAGACGCTGGTTTCAAGAAGCACGAAGCAGATAGGCCAAAATGCGGGATTTGCTGCGGACGCTGAGGCATATACTATAGTTGGAAGCATTCCAAGATAAGAAAACAGTGTGTTTGCCATGTAGATGCTGGGATTTGGAGTATTCCAATCGTCAGCTATCGTAATTATGGGCTTCTGGACCATGCACAGCCCACAAACCTGCCATACACAAGCACACACTCTTGCGAAGATGAGGGCGCACGCGCTCACTGACACCGACAGATGCGAGAGCGTGCTGCCGACGCTGAATATGAAGATGAAGAGCTTGATGAGATGATATAACGTCTATAATGCGTTCCCCGAAGTAGACGCCTTGCAGATGCGTTAAACACCCAGTTGATACGAGACAGCCCCGGGACCGAGTAGTAGGGTTTCGGAGTTTAGGGCCCCCCCTGCGCTCCAAAATGCCCTACGTGAGATGCTGTCCTGCAGGCACGGGAGCAGACCATGCGGAAGAAGGACCTGCAATACAACTGTGCAGGTTTTGGCCTTGACTGAGCATTTGATTGCAACTCAAGATTTGAGCATCAGGCTCGAAACTTAGCAATCCCACCACCCAATAAGCTGAACACCTCCAATTGCACGAATGCTTGTGCATAACTACTGCGACCAGCTCGAACATGCACATAGATGACATAATGAAAAGCACTCTGTGGCCATAGCATTGTTGTGGTGTTGGTGTCATCGTCTGTCAATGTTCGCTGTTGCGGCTTGTTGTCACTGCTGCTGATGCTGTTGACCTTGTATCTCTGCTGCCCCGGTTGCTGATGGTGCTGTCGTTGCGCTTGCGTTGGCGTTGCTGTTGTTAGTGCTGCCGAGCTGTTGCAAATGCTTCTGCAAAATGGCGCTGCTGTTTTGTCTTGTGCTTGTTATGTTGTCGCGTAATAAGGGGCTGAAAAGAAGTATCCTGCTGCGAACTACAGCAGTGCTCTCTTTCTGATTAACTTCTTGCACTGTCAAACTTCGTCGTCTGTTGTACAACCGAACGAAACTACCAGTTGGAGTGTGCTCATCCTTCCAGTTCATGCAACGGTTCTCGTTGGTGAACCCTGCTGCTCTTGCCAGCGCCACTCCTGCCGCCAAAACCACACAAAAGACTACCGAGATTGCCCCCACTACGACTTGGACTGCTTCTGCAATGCCAACCGCGGCTGGCTGCGGCACGCTCTGCTCCAAATATCCAATTACTACCTGCACGACCTCCACCACTTCGACGACCAACGAAGATGGCATGATAAGAGTGGTAATCCGAAGTCCCTGCTGCTACTACGACAACGATGACGGCATTGCAACACCACGACCACGACAGCAAGCAAGTAAGTTTCGGACCTGCTGGGACACGAGCTGCGAGTGACTGTCCGGCCCGAGACCACTGTCCAGCGAACGTGTGATCCGGAGCATGGGGCCCTGCCAGTCCACCTCGGCAGTTTCTGAACCAGCGAAGATAACAAAATGCATCAATGAGCCGTCCTAGAAATTGTCCGCTTGCGTTGGATGCTTCCCGATATCAGGCAATGATACTGATGTCACTGGTGGCGATCCAGACAGAACACGATGGCTACGATACGATGACGATGACAGCTATGGCGTCCGCGGAGCAGTGATGATGGTGATGATAATCATGGTGACGACGATGGTGGTGATGGTGGTGGTGATGATGATGATGCTGATGCTGATGCTGATGCTGATGACGATGATGATGATGGTGGTGGTGGTGGTGGCGGTAGCGGTGGCGGCAGTGACGGTCAACATGTTGAAGTAGAGACGGCGCCGTGGCTTTCGAACACTGGATGTCGCTCAGGATTTACTCCTGCATCTTCATGTGGCCCATGAAAATCGTCAAGTGTTCGGACTGGCTACAGGATTTGGTGCGTGCTGCGGTTGCTTCAAGCAAGGGGCATTTGTTCAGGGGTTTTAAAGACTTTTGGCCTTCTTCTGTCCCGCCTGCAGCCACGCAAGGGAGAGGTCGGCCCTCACCTGGGAGCTTTTGAGAAAGTTGGGTTACCTTTCTCAAGGGTCGTTAGAGTCAAGGATCCTCTTCGTCCAGGGTAAGGTCCCCAATGCTTTGAGACTCCCACCTCCTTGAGCCACTCTCCGGACGAGAGCTTCGCCACTGCGACGGAGGGCTGCAGCTCCTTGTGCGGCTCGCTGAAGAAGTACTGCGCCATTCCTGAAAGGTGAGCTTCGGGCTTAGGATTTAGGGTGCTTGAGCCGTTGTGAGATTGGAAGTCTTAGTTCACAACAGGGCAAGAACCGGAACTCTGGTTCTGATTCATTGGCAGCCTGGAATACCTGGCAGTGTCTTCGTCTTCGTATTTCACCATCCCCAATCATGCGAAGAGTAGGGCTCAGGGTACAGCACAAGATTTGAAGCCTCAGAATTGTCCAAGGGTCTAGCATCGCCGAGGGATTCCACAACCCGCTGCATGGAGCGAAGCTCCGTCAAAAAGAGGAGAGACACAGCCGAGCACAGCGGAACGACCTGCCCAGATTTAATTGGCTATGGCACGCTAAACCCTAAACATCCGTAAACCCCTAAACCCTGAACCCTAACTTTAAACCCTGAGCCGCAGTCGCTAAGGCAGACGTCTGGTCTGTGTGAGCTCTGACAGAGTCTGACAGCTCCTGGTCTACCCTTCGGCGCTGTAACCCTCTCAGTCAAACGTGGCACAATATTAGCATCATTATTATTACTACCACTGTCACTATCCTGACACCAGGGAACGCATCCATGAGTATCACTATGAACTCTCACGTAGTTGAACCTGCCTGCTTGCACAGGGACCAGTACTCTCGAGTCCACGAAGGACTCAAGACACCGCCGGGCATGTCACGCCGAGGGCTGCGTGAGCGGCTCCGGCAGTTGCCCCTGCTTGGCACCTGGCTGGGCGCAACAGCAAACTGCCTTCGCAAGCAGAGCAGAGATGGATGGCCTTCCAGCGTCTGCTCTTGCAAGACATGCTGATAGCGACAACGTCTCTTTCCACAAATAGACAGGACAACTGCTACGTCCAAGCTCAGCGCCCCTGACGCCTTCTCGTCTTTTTGAAGAGCAGCTGCCTTGCTCTTCGAAGCCTGGCCAATCGCAGGACTGGTGGTATAGCAGCGGCAAGGCTCAAAGTGTCTAGAAGCCTCTGCTGCCCGCAGGAGGAGCTGCGCTGAAGACCGCAGAGTCAGGCTGTCACCCGCCACGAGAGCATCTCATCAGGGGTGAACAATTCGAAGCAACTGTGGCTAAAAGCATTCCTTGGACATCACGCCCGGCAGCCCGGTGTCCTCGAAAGGCACCGGCGACCAGGTAGAAGACTGCCACGAGCTTCGCCGACGAGGACGAGCCATCCTTTACGGATACACGGTTTACAGCAGGCAGACGTGGCAGACCAACGTGTGCATCCATGAACAGAGCCCCGTCTCTGTTGAACGGATCCAGCCTTGGCAGCGGTGGCAACAGCCTCTTCTTGGTGAGGCTGCAGCAACGGACAGCTCTCGCCGCGAACGAGCTCCCTCTTGCAAGACGACAGCACTGCCAGCAGTTCATCGCAAGTGCCGGCGTCAATTGAATTGTGCCCACCATCAACCGCCTCGTCGAAGAAAACTTGCGCCACTGTCAGCAGCATCTGGCCCAGTTGAGGCAGTGGCTGGTCAGGCATTGTGCGCATCCAAGATAGCAGCCCATCAATGTGCGCTGCCCAAGCTTCTGGACACCTTCGACGCTGTGCCGCGAGCGCCGTCAGACGAAGCTTCCAAGAGCGACCGAATTCCGGAAAGCCCCGCCAACAAGAGCCAGCCATGGTTCCAGCCTGGAGACGCAGAGAAAATTATGTCCCACATTGCCACCCAACCACCAAATGACTCGATATCGACTAACATGGCAGCAAGATAAAGCATCCCCTCCGATTGAGCTGATAAACCAAAGACAACCACAGCCAAAGCAGAAACACAACATCCCACATCCGAACCCGTCACTTTGCACCTCTTTCCCACAACCCTCCACCTGCCCTGCCCCTGCCGTGCCTCAGCCCACAACTCCTGAGTTTTCTTCTTGGCATTTCGGGTACTTTGCAGGACTTGGGTCGTTTCGGTCGACATACTTTCATGGGCTTAGCTTCCTACTGGCCTGTAAAAGTTTCAACCGCAAGAACCTTACAAACGGAACCGACAGCCGGTTGCACAGAGCTCCGGAGGTATGCTCGCGTAACTGCTTTGAGGTTAGAGATCGAATCGACGCCGCATGGTCTTATCCTCTGCAGATCAGACCGGGCTGCGGCTCCGCCCCATTCACTGATAGCTGCGGTCACGATTTGTCGAACAGTTGTTGGCATGGGTGTCTGAATGGCCTGCGAAGCACCTACTGGACTCTGCTTGTGCGGAAGAACCTGTCACATGGAGCTGTCAACATGCGATGCCATAAGAATGTCTGGACGTTTCCTCAAGCACACAATCTGCACCTCGTAGCACCCGTACGGATCCCTGATAGAACCCTGAACCGTTTTGAATCTAGTAGAGAATCCTGATAGATCCCTCTTAACTTCAGGTCCCTATGGAACCCTTATCGAAGCCTAGTAGAACTCTCATTTAACCCTCACAGAACTCATGGCAGAATCCATATAGATCGCTTATAGACCCGGAAAGATCCCTCATAAGAACCCCCTTCTGGAACCTATAGATCCATTTCACACGCTTCTAGACTTCTAGATGCCCTATACCCTAAACCCCAAACCCCAAACCCTAAACCCTAAAAACCAAACCCTAAACCTTAAACCCTAAACCCTAAACCCCAAAACCTAAACCCTAAACCCCGAAACCCCTAAACCCTAAACCGGTTCTCCGGTTTTGGTCTTCACGCCTGGGGTGAGAATGCAAAGGTTCAGGGTGGAGGGCCGAGGTTTTAGGGGTTTAAGGGTTTAGGGGTTCAGGGTTTGGCGGTTTAGGGTTTAGGGTGCAGGGGTTTAGGGTTTGGGTTTAGGGGTTTGGGGGCTTAGGGTTTATGGTTTAGGGTTTAGGGTTTGTGATTGTGGTATTGGTTGTGTTCCGGCATGTGCAAGGTTGCGGTGCAATATATTGTAAACCCCGAAACCCTAAACCCTATAACCCCTAAACCCTAAACCCTATACACCCTTAACCCTGTAGACCCTACAGACCCTATAAAACCCCAAACCCTGAATCCCGAGGCCATACCTATACCCCTCAATTCTCTACAACCCGAACCCAGGCCAAGCCAGAGGGTCATCCCCCAAACCCTATAACACCCTCTAGAGCCCAAAAACGGAAGCCCCCAAATTCTGCCCTGAACCCTAAACCCTAAACCCTCACCCCCAAACCCCAAACCCCGAAGGCTCTAAACCCCTAAAGCCCTACACCTTAAACCCTGAACCCTAAACCCTAAACCTTAAACCCTAAACCTTATATAAACCTTAAACCCCAAACCCTAAACCCTGAACCCTAAACCCTAAACCCTAAACCCTGAACCTTAAACCCGCCAAAACCCGAAAACCTGCCATTCGGAGCCCAAGCCGCCAGACATTCCCAGGGCGCCGCAGCCTCTGGAGGCTCGGAAGGGGCTTGAAGACTCCGGGATGCCTTGAAAAAGGGGCCCTTTTAAAGGCTCTTTCGAGAAGTTCTATAGGGTTTAGGGCTTAGGGCTTTTGGAGTCTTAGAGCTTCTAGGGTTTTTCTTTGCGGTGTTCTATAGGGGAGCTCTATTCAGGTGCCACGAAGCATGCCTCACAATCACCACTATAGTCAGCGACTGAAAGGTCTGATTCAATGAAGGGGTCTACGCCTACACTACGTCTAACTGGCCGAAAAGTCTGCTTAAGACGTCGGTTCCGATCTTCTTAAGATGATGCGACCCTAGACTGGGGTGACAAGGACCCTATACTGCTCAAGGTCTGTGCACATCACTGCGGAAAGAGCAAGGCAGCCAATAGATTTACCCTGCAAAGTGCCCCAGTTCCCGTCTACGAAAACTCTGGAAAGACGCAACATCCAAAATATCCAAAACCTTGACCCCAAGACCCCCTAAACCGTAAAGCCCAAACCCTAAATACCCTTCCCCCTTCCAGTGTGGCCTCTGGGCCCTCCTCGGCGCCCATCTTTGCAGACACCTGCATCCTGTGGCTTCAAGGTTTCAGGAAGGGCCCACGGGGCTTCCGCCTGAGATATTCAAAAGCCATAGGGCCTTCTAATAAGGGTTAAGGGTTGAGGGTTTAGGGTTTGGGGTTTAGGGCTTAGAGTTGAGGGTTTGGGGTTTAGGGTTTAGGGTTCAGGGGCAACCGAGGACTGAAAGCCCGCACTTGGACCCCAGTGCAACAAGGCCCGTCCCCTTCCAGAGCGTGTCGATCTCTGCGAGCAGCCTCTCCAGTTCCGGCGCCTTCACATCCTCGGCAGGAAGCTTTGGGGTCGGAAGCTGCGGCCCCAAGCCCTCAGCCCCACCTTGAAGCCGGCCATGTCGGGCAAACGGCTTGATTGGGCCACGGCAGACCTGCGATGAGCAGAGCAGGGAGTGGGTTTGAGAGGCTCTGACAAGTTGCCACGGGCAGCGCCTTGCACGCATGCATAGGAACCGCAGCTTCCAACGATGGTCTCCACAAAGCCTCTGCGATATCAACCTCTCCAGGGACAGGGGCGGGGATGTGCTCTTGCTGTCACCCAGGCTTTGCCGAGTGGCTGCAGGCCACACTGGCAGCAGGCATCGGCCAGATCCGCTTCTCCGAGCCACTTGTACAAGTGACTTGCCTGACCGGGCTCAACACCACGCTTTGTGGGCGCGCCACCGTGCGAACCAAGCCATCATGACATCTGCACAGCAGGTTGACATTCCCGTCGTGCAAGAAAGCACCCCAAAGATCGCGTCAGAAGGAAACCGTCGGAGCTGTGCCTGGCTGACCACCCGGAGCTGCAAGAGCGCAGACCGGAAAGCGGGCCAGCGCAGCCAAGGCTCCTTCAAACTGCAGGCACCGGGAGGTTCTCGCATGCTTACGCTTGGGGACGGGGAGCGACAACGGTGTAATCATCTAAGATGCAGGCTCTGAAATCCGTGTCTCTATCCAGCAGCCGCATGCCATCTTGCAGCACGTCCCGAAACCTTAAACCCCAAAAAGCAACCAGGACAGCCCCAGATTGTTGCAAAAACATAGCCTCAAACCACGTATCTCCACCCCAACTGCTAACCGCCCAACAACCTCAGCAAAGGCTTCGAACCCCAAGCCAAGGACATGTGCTTATAAATACCAAGACTAACCCGGAAAATATGGTGCTGATTGCAATTTGAAAAGTGCTGCTTGAATGAAGCTCTCAACCTTGCCCATCGGAGCATCCCCAAACTCGCCTCTGCCGCGTCTTGCGCGTTCTGCTGGACTCTGAGACTTCTGGCCTGCGGGGTTCTCTTGAGCTTTGGAGACGTTTCGGGCTTCTGGTTTAGGGTTAAAGGCTGAGGGTTTTCTATGGGTCTCGGGCTTTAGGGATAAGGCTGTTGGGCCTGAGGGTCAAGCAAGATAAGGCTGTCTCAGGGCTTGTCGGCCGAGTGGGACTTGGCGATACTTGCCCGAGTCGATATGATGCAGCCGGACCTAAATCCAATCTAGATGACTGCAGATTTGTCTCTTGCATGCTGGTTTTGGGGAGGGACCTGAGAGGAGTGCGGATTGGGGGCCACACGGGATGCAAAAGCTGTGGACTAGTGCGGAGGCCAAGCACATCGGCTGTTGTTGGCTTAGAATAGAAGTACACAACTCGAGTGTGGTCTTAGGAAGAACTCTGCTTATGGCAAGCCTAGGGCAAGGCACGAAGTGGAAGCAGGGTAATGCGTGAACTGTCGCAAGTTCAAAGATATCCGATATACGGATCTGGTAATCTAGTAATAGTACTCTGGCCCGAGCTTTGCAACCAACTGCCAAGTCCCTTAACTTCGATTTATTTCATGCTTCTGGTCAGAGTGTCTCGCGTTTTCAAGCCTGGTGAACCTGTTCTGGATTTGGCTTCTGCAGCCATCTCGCTGCCATGTGCGGAGCCCCTCCATTGCAGGAAGTAACCGAGTACAGGTGGCAGCCGTCCCACAGCCACTGCTAAAGTCACTGCTAGAAATTCTTGAGCTGTGAACCGACATCGCATATTTCCGAACGCCACACCTTCAACCCGCGAGAACCAGGCCTTCGACTGGCCCCGAAAGAGCAGCATCAGTGATGTCAGAGCTGCCTCAGGCAGAGGCTGGACTCCCTCTTCCCCCCACTTTCTGACTCATCGAGGCCATCGAGGGCGATGGCGTGCTGGTGGTGTTGCTGGTGGTCATAATGACATAACAGTCAAAGTGATCGTAATCACTGTGCAGATATTTAGCTGAGGTGGAAGTGCTGTTCCTGCTCAAACCGCTGAAGCCTCAGTTAGTTCGCCGCAATGGAGTCGGTCTTAAGGACTGCGGTTTCGGCTTCTCAGGTTTGGGAAGAGTTGTACTTGGGGTAAGTGGTTACACTGCGAATGCACAGTGCAACCGGGTCCCCAGCACACTGCGCTGTGACAGCACTGCCCCCAGGACACTGGCAACGGCGGTCCTGCCAGGATCAAGCTCTGCAGACTCGAGTGTTCTTGCCCTGAGATGCCACAGATCCACGACGACCCCTAAACCTTCGCAACAGCGAGGTGTTGTACCCAAGACGCCGCCCCTGAAATTGCTCTTCATGTGCGCAGCGGTGTTAGGCAACCGTCAAACCTAGAAGGCTGCAGTCAGCGAACCGCCATGAAGACTCGGATATGCACGGTAGGAAAACTTCAGACAAGGATCTTGGAGCTGATGGGTTAAGAATTCCCGTTCAGGACGCGCAAGAGCTCACGGAAGCTTGATGACATGCATGTGAAGTTTAGTCTGCAGGCGCTGCGCAAGAAAGCTCAAGCTTGACCCGGGATCATGCCCGTGTATGTGCGAACGAAGTCGGGCAATGACGACAGTGTCTACCGGAACCTGCTACTGTATGCGTTGTAGGAACAGGGATTGCTCTACCTCAACTCGTCGGTATTCGCGCCGATTGCCTGCCAGCGCATTGTGCAGGAGGCCAGTGCCCAGAGGGCCTGGAAGCACACGCAAAGTCCGAGTACTCAAAGCCACCATCTACCCATCGAAAAGCCTCGACCACGTGCAGCCAATTCTGCGGAACCGCACCTGGCATCCAAAAACGGGGGCAGCTCTCGAGACCCTCCGAGCTTTTCAGGCCCGCCTTCTTCACGAGCCACGCAGGCCACGGCCGCCCTGTGCAAAGGCGACTTCGCAGCCCTCGAAGTGGACCCTAACCCAAATTAACCCAACCTGCCTGCTTCGAGCCCCCTGGCCTTACCTTCCATGGAATGTCAACAGTTCAGCCTGGCGGAAGCGTGGACATCGATCCAGGCACCACCTCCGCAGCTTCGGACGTGCGCTGATGCATTCGTGTATCCATTGTTACTGACGACATAACACGCTCAGGTTCGCGTGCATGTCTGGTAGATGGAGCCGCAGGAGAAAGCTACAGAGGAGAAGCAGGAAAAGGAGTATGAGTAGGACGGATTTTGCCTCGGAGGCTTGAGGAAATCAGGATCAAGGACGGAGGAGCTGAGGGCTGAGAGCTTCAAGGGCCTCGGCGTCCCATTCCGAAATAAGCATCGGGTGTAGGAGAATGCAACGCGTGAATCGGCTCTTCAGTCGCTGCACATCTTGGGTGTGGTCATGTACAGCTCCAGGACGTGTAGCCATGAACCAAACTCGCCAACACGGGGCTTCGAAGAATTGTTTTACTGTTCCCTTGTGGGGCACGGACTTGACATCCGGCCAGACCTGGTACTACTGACATGGGAGGCTCTGTCGCAAGTGCAGTGCATCAGGTCAGGAGGTGACAAGCTGCAACCACAGTGGAGCGCTGCTGGGACGGGTCTCCTTCACCTGCAGCTTCTGTTCGGGCCTTCGCCCCAGATCCCCGGAGACTGCTCGGGCCTCGGGAGAGAAGTCAAGTCGCGAGAAGCAGAGTGAAGGCCACGCCCCCACTAGGGCCGCTAGGGACGGGACATCGTCGAGACAGCGATCAGGCGTTGAAGGGCAACGATATGGGAGCCCTCAGTGCTCCCACAGGTACATTTGACTTGCAGCCTAGGATAAATAGCGGCCGGCTTCTGGGTAAAAACACCCCTTAAGACGGCTTGGGCGCGGCGCAGGCTAAATCCCGAAACCGTGGACAACTCCGGAATCTCCCACAACCTAAACCACCGTCCCGAAAACCCCTCCACCGAAACCGATGCCGTCGGGCAGAAACCTTCACGAAATATTGGCCGGGCCTGCCCATCCGGTATTCCACTTCCAGCAGCCTCATGCTCAGTGCACTTAGGAGTCTCGCAGTTTATGCTTGAGTCCCGAGTCGGAATCTTGACAGCAGTGAAACTGATGGCAAAATGGTAGAACAAACAAGCATTGCTATGATGGTGGCAATGACAACCACGAGAGCCATACAAAGTACGATCATGGCAACACTGGAAACAGACAAGCAGAATATGGCGGTCAAAGACCAGGACGTGTACTGGTGGGAGACCTTCGATGGCAATAACATGAAAAAAATAACCCTGAACTGTAGCGAACACCGCAAGAAGACATGCAAGCTTCAGACGTTTTCGAGGTGACTGCGGCCAGGTTCGGAGGCCCCACTTTCTCCCGCTTCTGCAAAGTTGAAACAAGTCATGTAATAAGTAATGCAGGGTATGCTATATTTTTTATACTACGAATATAATGTAGCGTATGTCACATTCTTGTTTTTCTGCGAATATGCATATGTACTATCCGCAACATAACCTCGACGAATGCAACTGGTCATGGCATCTCCTACCAAACAGGAAACTGCGTCAGCTTGGCTCAAATCTGAGCTCGGACTTCAGTGCGCCGAAACTTACACCTACCTGGTTTAGGGTTTAGGATTGCTTTTTGTGCTGAAGATGTTGATCCTTGGTGGCCCCCAGGGCCAGGATTTCTGAGAAAAACCTGGAGATCCGGGAGCTCTGCCTCTGCCAACTGCCACCAGCCCAGGGCGGCGGCACGCACCTGAAACCATGCGGAGGTGCGTGCTCTTATAGCTTCCGCGCTGCGGGGCTTGGACTTCGGAGCTTGGCGGCCCGTCGGAGCGTGCCTCTGCGTCCGCCGTGGGAGTGGATGCAAGGCGACCCATGGCACCGGCCATGCGGTACAGGAGGACGACGGAAGCCTCGGGCACGGGCTTTCACTTCCCGGACTTCGGGGCCCTTGGGTGCACCGTTCAGGCTCAGTTTGGTTGTGGGAGACGGGAGGCCCACAGTACCGCCTTCGTACACGAGCTGCCCCTGCCCCTCAACAAGTAACAAGATACGCTGGGACGACAACGACAGCAGTATGCGAAGAACGCGTCAAGCATGATTATTACCAAGACATAGCAACTGTGCCCTACTCGAAACAATCTCGATAATTAGCTGCAAAATGCTTGAAGCCTTACGCAGAAGCAGAGCATTTCTTTTGTTCAACTCACACACAAAGCCTTCCTGGGCTTCAAAACCGAATCACAACAGTCGCCAGCACACCTCTAGACTCTAACATACTCCAAACCGCAGAGGCAGCACATCTGGCGCCTGCATGCAAGAGGGCACCTTCTCGCGCACCTCCATAGCTTCGGGCCTGGATTTTGCAACTTCACAGCTTAGGGCATCATTTTTGAAACAATGACACTGAACCCACTGAGGGGCCGACCGCCACCAGAGCGCAGCTGATCCATGTCGTCGGTACAGACAAGCCAGACACAGGACCTGAAGCAAGCTGCGTATGCACACACTGTGACAGACAAAGGTGCATGTGTATATTATGTATATGCATGCGTGCATGCATGCATGCATGCATGCATGCATGCATACATACATACATACATACATGTACATATCCGTTTGGAAAAACATTCCACGGATGTGCATGTGTACATAACCATGCGTGTATGTACAAACTGCGTTGTGTATGTAATTTCTTCGTCTATGCATACTTATGCAATATAGAGACAAGTGTTTATTCGGCTCCTCCGGATTGCAAAAACCATGGCAAGATACATCTTCACCAGTTGCGCTCAGGCATGAAGTACCTTTTGCGTTTGACATCATCGGGCAGGGTCGCCATGCCCTCATGCAAATCATCCCATGTCAATGTATGTGCTTGAACCATCAGAAACCTGGAGCCGGCTGTCGTCTAATATAGGGGCAACAATAATTGGAACTGGGTTTCCCAGAATCAACAACCCAACACACACACACACACATCGTAGCAGGAACTGATACAGGCCCCTACATTACTTGTAAACCTGTGCGCGTCCACTACTGGGTGCGAAAACTCTATCGGAAAGTACTGCTATTCTGTCGAACATGATGACGACACCGACTTTTTGCATCCACTATCAAAGCCATCATAAAGTGTCATCTCACTTGTCATGATCGCTGCATAGCTGATCTAAGGAGGTAGAACGCCCCCATGCTTCATTCACAGGGCCCGGCAAGAGCACGGAAAGCCAGGTGATCAAGGTCCTGCATGATGGCGATTTTCAGAAGGGCTTAAGGTTCAGGAATCGGGCAGTGAGGTCAACAGGGCGGCTGTGGCTCGGCTGCGGTCCATACCCTCCAGGAGATGAGCTGCATCAGAGGCATCGCGCAGCAGCAGGATGGCGTGCGAGCCGCCTGTTGGGCAACCACTGACGCCACACCCTAAGTTAGGGTCTCGGCAAAATCCTTCCTGGAACCCGTCAGGTTAGGATGTCAAGTCTGGACGGTAAGGCGTGGGGTCCGGGGCTTAGCTGGCTCACATTTGTATCCGGCTACCTCTTTCCTTCCCAGACTTGGCAGACACTCCAGAATAAGATGCTGCCGCAAAGTCCAAGTTAAGCGGATATGTGTCAAGCGACCAGCTGCACCTTGGGGCAGACGATCTAAGCCCCGGAGACACAAACGCACATCCCGAAATTCCCAAAATGCTAAGGCCGCTAAGGCCCTTCTCACCGTGGCCTGCAAACGAAGCAGCTGTCGCGGCCTGCAGCGCATCCGCTACCCCTGCAGGGGTCCTGTCCATCAGGCCGGTTTCCCCCTCGCGGATACCGGCCGCAACACTTAGGTTATCATGAGAGTCAGTGTTTACTGTTACCAGCACTATTCCTCTGTGACCCCTCCCCGTCGAGGCCCTGCATGCCTAGACCGGCAGGGCTCGTCAAGGCCTGCCCTGAACCCGGCTTAGGGTGTTGGGGGTACTCGGGTCGATTACCTTCCAAACCTCCCCTCCCGGAACCCAAGATCCTGAGCCCCTGAAAAGTGAACTGGAAGCCCCAAAACTACACCCAACCCTCGCAGTAACCCCTAGTAGCCTTGTAGCAACCCTCATCAGAACTCTTACACAAACCCTTGTGGCAACCCGAAATCCTAAACCCTGAACCCTCAACCCTTAACCCTTAACTAAACCCTCAACCCTAAACCCTTAACCCTCAACCCTTAACCTTTAACTAAACCCTCAACCCTAAACCCTTAACCCTCAACCCTTAACCCTTAACTAAACCCTCAACCCTAAACCCTTAACCCTCAACCCTTAACCCTTTCCGACCTGGCTGCCAGAACTCTGGAGTCCACGACCAGAGCTCTCTGCCAGGCCGCGAGGGCCGCGGCCACAAAGCGCCTGGGCTCCTGAGGGCTCCCGGAGGCCCCTTCTTTGGAAGGAATATACCTCAAAGTGTTAAGGAATGTACCTCAAAGTATTAAGGAATATACCCTCAAAATATTAAGGAATATACCTCAGATCACGTGATTTCAGGCCCCTGGAATTGCAGGTATGTTCCCCAAAGGTCAACTTCGGTTCCTGGTGAATCTTGCCGTATCCTAGGGAAAGGATGGCTCCAGAGCATCTGGAACCGGCCTGTCGCGGTTTCGGAGCCCACACAGCTTCCGCGCTAGCTCTCGATGCCCCGGAATTCCAAACCCCGACCCCTGTACCGAACACCCAAACCCCAAAGCCCCCAATCCCAAACCATCCCAAACCCCCGAGAAAAGACGTGAAAGGTCAGAGATCCCAAGGAATTCTTGGAGCTGAAACAGTGATAGGGCCACCTTCAGGGTTGGGACTTCGTAGGCTTCCAGCTTGGGGGTGAATCTGAGACCACAGCCGCACCTCGTGGCCACCCTCATCGTCTGTGATCGCCCCTTGCTGTGAGGCTTGAGCCTGCAGCAGACGCAGCCTGCCCACTTCCAGCAACGTCTCGGCTTCCTCTCCCTGCGACTGGATGCACCGCTCCAGCTGCACCACCACGGCCAGTGCAGGAATCCTCCTGCTAGCGCCGCTTTTGCTCAGGGCAGCCGCAAAGTCCGGCTCCGATATCTGGGCAACGGTGAGGCGCGCGAAGGATGCGCAGTGGGCAAGGTGCCAGCCTTCCTGAGCCTTGGTAGCGCGCTCCCGGTCCTTCGCGAGCACGGCATGGTGTAGCCGCAACTGTCGAAGGCAGAGCAGCGCCGCGGCAAGGCCTCTCGGAAGCTGCAGGCGCAGTGCCTCCACCGCCTGCACGCTGTAACGGTAGAAGCCAGGAAGCGTCTGCGCTGTGGTGCCTTCAAGGCCGGCTAATCGCAGCCACGTGCTGCGATGGTCACTTTTGGGAATCGCCGGTGAAGCCGCTGCCACAAGGCCTCGACAGTCGGCTGAGACCGACCGACAAGTACACTGAATCCTGTTGATAAATTCCTTCGAAGAATGCTGCAGATCAAAACGTCCCCAACAAATGTCTAAAAAGTGTAAGAGTGTCGAAACAAACATCAACATAAAAGTTACCATCATCAACCATGACAAAATATAGGGAAAATACCCCAATTGCATACTGGTACTGAACCATAAGTATATTTATGAATGTCTGTCTGTCTGTCCGTCCGTCCGTACGTTCGTCCGTTCGTCCGTGTGTGTGTGTGTATGTATGCATGCATGCATGCATGCATGTTGCATGTATGTATGTATGTATGTATGTATGTATGTATGCATGTGTGCATAAATACATATGCACGGAATACTTGAGCAGCTACTGCTGCAACTTCCTGCCTTCATTTGCACCAGGTCGATGGTTCTATGCTGCGTGGTGTCGCCACCCGGCCCGGGTTCAGGGTTTGTGGATTTCTGGTTTTGAAGTTGTCCTGAACCTGCGTCCTAGTTTCAATCCTCCTGACAATTCGACAGTGCAACAATGACTTGCAACCATGTCCTAAGCCTAATCGTTTTTCGATTTCCCTAGTTGAATTATGTGTAAGTTTTCGTTTCTGCCTACAGGTTTAGCCATGTGCGGATTTGTTTGCTTCAAAGCCAGAGTCTTCACACGTATACGTAGATGTGACATAGACAGGCTTAGAGTTTAGGGTATGTCTATATACCGACGATGATCATGGTATACATAGATAGAAATAGATATACATACATATGTATATATATATATAGATAACTATATACATACATATATCCCCCGACCCCTGCGGGGGCGGCGCTCAGAAGTTGTGCTACCTGCTCGGTTCTCGGCTTTGCTCACTTCATGCGGGATTTCGCTGCACGAGTTTGAAGCGAGTACTTTCGCTGCGCATTTTTTAAATTGTTTTGCCTTGGCTTGTTCATGCACCCCCGACCCCCCCGACCCCCCAGCGCCCCGCTTCACCCGACCTCTAGTGATTCGTCATTTATAATTCGAGCCCAAGGCAAGCTCTACCCCTCATGCCCCTCCGAGCCCCCCGACCGCTCAGTGCCCCCAGCGCCTGCGCCCACTACTGGACCATGCCTTCAGAGTAGTGATTTGTCGTCGTCAGCCCTCGCCCCCTGCAGGAGGCTCAGGCCTTCCAACTCAAGACCGGCCGACAAGTTGGTAGTTCAACTTTGCCTGCTTGCAACTCGGCACTTTGGGAATTTCAGACTTGAGCATTGGACGTTTTCCGTGCATACTTTCGGAACATCTACACCCAAGCCCCCACTGCCGCAAGCCACAAGAAACAAATTATGTCGTGTATTGAACTGCAATTCATTAAATTCTTACCTACACGCGCAACGAAAGGACTGGCTTTGAAGCTCGCCCGCACGAAGCCTTTTTGGGCAATGGCGGCAGTCGGGCAGCGCTCGGTCCCCGAGCGCATGCGTCCTGGCAGGTTCGAGGCTTAGCCGAGGTGCAGCTTGCAAGCTTTGCTTTAGCAAAAGGCGAGACCGCCCAGTGCCGCTGACCCTGCTTCATCGATTTCCACCGGGCCGCGCGGGACCTCGCCCGGAGGCCTTTCGGAACACGCACGCATTTCGCATCCCGTGGACGGCCCCAGGAGGCCAGCCGGCGAGCATCATGAGCACTCGGGGCGCCCGCAGCCGGCCCTGCAGCACGAGCCGATGTTTTGCCACTTGAGTGGGTTGCGGAAGCCCGCAAAGGGCGTGCATCATCAGCATCAGCAGGGTTCGGCGGAGAGGGGATGCGTGGCCTTGCTCCAGGCTTCTAGCTGCGCTGCCCTCCCAGTGGGCGCAGCCCCTAGAATAACACCCTTATATGTACAGCATGCACAGAGACACACCCAAAAAACACAGATATCTACGAGCGGAGAGCACCAGCTGCGGGCCAGGAGCTTGCATCGCCGGAGAGCTCTGTGAATTCTTGCAGCGACTGCCCCTGCAAAACGAGCGCAAAGAGGTCCGACCGCTGCATCATCAGCAGCTGCGGATCGGCTTTGCGAAACTCCTAGCAGCAGGGGCTCGCAGAAAATGCCCTTTTTAGTGGCCTGCCTGCCGAAGTAGTTCCTATCGTGCGAAGAACGATGCTGGCCTCGCTTTGCTGAAGACGTGCTCGCAAAACCACAGAGAAAAGCATCTGCAACGATGGAAGTGATGGATCTCCCCGGTTCAAGTCGCCTGACAGGAACGGGACAAAGGCTACAGAGACACCATTAGCACATGCGCATGATGCGAGCCACAGCCAGCCACAGCCACCAACAGACGAAACATAGCCACGCAGTGTAAAGTCTGATCTCATTTTGGGTTGGGGACATGCAGCTTCATCTTCGCAAGTTGTTGAAAGGCTGCCTTACGAGTCATTTCACTGGTGCCTGCACTTCCAGTCAGCTGCTCCATGAACGCATCCGCCCAATCCAAAGATGAGATGCCTTGGACACAGTCGCATTCGTGCTACCTGGTGCCGAGCCCTGGATCGGATCAAGAAGACGAGCAACCAACGCGCCCTTCCAGCAACTTGAAACGTCCCAGAAGACACTCAGAGCGAATTGAGAGTGAGAGTTCTGAAAGTCTCCGGAAAAGTCTGAATTTCAGGCCATTTCAGGCCAGTTTGGAGTCCCAGGTACTCTGCTCTGGGCTTGGCGGCAGACAGAGCGTAAGAGCTTCCAGGGCGGAGGCAAGAACTCTGGATGCAGCCTCCTGGTCAGGGAGAGAGCTGGGCCCCCTTTCTCTTAAGCAGTGGCCTTTGGCCGCAAAGGTCGGGCACAGAAGCTGCAAGCTCACCCTTCAGGAAAGGGCAAGATCAAAGACACGACTACCAGGCTTCTTCGTTAAATATTCTGGGTCGACAGTGGCTCAGAGACGATGGTTTGCTGCAACGACGAATCTGCGGCATCAGGGCATCAGCAGCGTCATTCTTTCCGTCAACATGCACAGACAACGACGGATCAAAGAGGTTAAGCAAAGGACATGCAGTCACGGCAAAACCAGACTCGCCCAGAACTGGCCTTTAGGGTTTGGGGTTTAGGCTCCTTGTCAGGGAGAGAGAGCTGCCCCCAGAGTGGTGGGACCGGCTGCATCAAGAATTGGATCACCCTTGAGATCGGCTCGGCCACGTCTGGTGGGATCCGACCCCGCCTGAGAAGCATACCGAATCTCGATCCGATCGAGTGTGGAAGAACTGCAACGCGCAGGACACATGACTGGTCTGCAGACACGACCTTGTCGTCTACATGGCCACTTGCCTCTCATTTTTGTTGATTCTCATGGCTCCGGCCTGGCCAGGTGGCCGACCGACTGAAGGAGCTGCAGCTGCTCCATGGGCCTCCGCCCGTGGCTCAAAGCTCCCAAGACCTTCCGGGACTTCCGGGCTGAGAAGTACCCCGCCCCTCATTTTGCAAGATATCATGGGGGGGCTCTGTCAGGGAAAAAAGCTATGTCTTGCAAGGTTATGCCGCTCAATTTACACAAGGGGATGGGAGTGGCCGACTGCACCTTCTCCGTGCTGACCCCTTCGCTGAACACACGTTGGGCTTGCTGCCAGCACTGCAACGCCTCACGCTGGCTGAGAAGGTCGCAGAAACCGTTCGCTTGAGATGACTTGGATGTCGGAGCTGTGTTTAGGGAATCTTTCCCGCTAAAAACCTGACGAAGATGCTAAAGTTACTGCTACTGTTGCTGCAATGACAGCACTTTTCTCAACTGAAACCGCAAACACAAACCAACTCATGGTCCTCAAGTTTCCGTGATTGGTGTCCCTTTTTGACATGCTTCAGTCTGGGGACGATTGAAGGCCAGACAGCCAGAGCCAATCATCGTCGCTTAAGGTCATTCCATGGCAGCAAAGACGATGCTACAGAAAGAACAACTCCAAGAAGCGTTGATTGGCAATACTCAGCCCTCTGGCACAGGCCCAGGCCATTCTCGGAGATGTGCTGGCGGTCTGCGAGATGGCGACGTGCACCAGCCACTCCTGTACTTCGCATTTATCCCGGAGTGACAAAAGTATCCCTTAATGATAAGAGCAAACAGGGTTTTGGGGTACTTAGTAGACTGCTAAACTGCTAAACTTACATGGGGACTACAACGGGATATTTCTCTCACTTGATGAATTTAATGTTTTCTGATGGCCGGGATTCTGGGTCGTTTAACGTACGACACGTGAGTCCCCGATGCTTTGCATTAAATGACAAACATCAAGCATTCAGATTAATCCAAAGATGGATAGTTCTCTAGTTGAGGATACCTTTCTGCCAGAAACCCACGTCACTCTCGATAGACAGACTCTGGCTAGAAGGACCAATCATCAACTTGGGCGCGTGCAATGAGCTTCCGTGCAGTCGGCAGGTGCTTCCGGGAGTTGGTAGAAGCGATTGCCAAAGAGTTTCTCAAGCCTTGGCTTGTGGCTTGGAGTTTAGGAACTTGCTGCTGAAAGATGAACAAAGGAATTCCACGAGCAGCACGCACACGCACAAAAAGAATTTAACAGCTCTAAACTTCATCGAGGTGGGAAACGTCATACTGTTGATTCTGGACGCGCTGACTGTGCTGGCGTAGACAATCAACTCTGTCACTGCATCGGTGGGGGTGCCAAGAAATTCAGTTGCAAAGTCGGCACGAGAAAACGATACTCGAACCTGCGTAAACCACACCATTCACACAACGTCTTTGAAGCCAGCAACCTGCGCGCAAATGGCCACAGAGGTCGGTGATGTCGTTTTCTGCAATGCCTCCCAGCCCAAACACATCATCTTCGGCAGGCGAATTTCAATGAGATCTCATTGGGCAAAAACGGAAAGTGACTACGAGACTCAGCACGCTAGTTGTTCACAACACCATCAGTGCCGACAGAAGATGAACAGCCTCTCTAGAGCTCTTGCACCATAAGTAAAACCTTTGAGCGTGCCTGAAACTATCCGTCCAAGCAAGTTGGCTGATCTCATGCAGACATGGGCCTCAGGACAACACGACAAATCAAAAGCCGTTGCTGCTGAAGGATCACAGGCTCTTGTCCAACACCTCCTTCCTTTTGCGACTTGACCAAGCTCCACACATGCATCCGCAAAACCTAGGAGCAAGGCCAAACACGATCAACAGTGGATCTGAGAGTGTCATCACCACGTGTTGGCGTTTCGACTACAAATTTCGTCTCTGACAATTACTAGTTACCAGTGATACACTGCAAGACACACACACACACACACACTCACACTTTGTTTTAGCCTCAATATGACACTCTGAAACCCGACCACCTGGTTAGAGTTGATTCGCTCAAGCTTAAGGCTGCGGCAGTCTCATCGGACAAAGTATTGCTTTCCTTGGTCCGTTCAGTTCGGAGCAGGCATGCAGGCTTTAAGGCTCTTTAAGGACTCAATGGTCTTCAGTCACTCAGGGTGTTAGAAAAACGGACGTACTGAGGCAAGAGAAACTTCTTGAAAATCTCACGCGCACGCTGAGTTCCGGGCTTTGCCTGCCGGCGATCGGAACAGAGATTGAGATGCAGAACCGCAACTTCCATAGCGAACATGGACCTACACTGACCTACACCTTTTCAGCCACCATTTTGTGCAGAGTGCTGAATCCTCGGCCCCTGAGATTCATGCAGAAACGTGCCTCCACCCAAGTGCTTCATCAATCCAAGCAGTATGTCCCAGGCTCGCCTGCTGAGATGGATGCCAGCTTCGCATTGACTGAGACAGGGATAGATCTGCTTCCGCCAGTACAATGGAACCCCAGAACATGATAGCCATGCCCCTTGCAAGCATAACACCAGACAAAGCTAGGTTTTTCTAGGATGGGCATGGCATAGTTGCTCCTAAAGGCATTCTGCACAGCGGCAGGCCTCCATTCAGATAGCTTTTCCAGCGAGTCTCCAGCTGCCAAGCAGGCAGCCTGCACACACTACGTGTCAGCAAGCAAAATGAAAAGCCAAGCACCCAACAGCATCTGCCGTGAAGACGTTGTTTCGATGAAGCTTATGTAGACTCTTCTTGAATGTCGCTCCCGCCAGTTCAATTCAAACCCTGCGTGGCTAAGCAGGAACCTTGAAATAAGCCTTTGATAGGAAATATGCACATCGTGTCACTGTTCAGCGCACCGACAACGGTCGAACAAGATAGACACAGAAAAGAGTGATCACTTAACTGACGGTCGGGGATCGGGTTGCACACTCCGCCCTGCTGACGAAACTTGAGGTGACCAATACCAAGTCCATCACTGGCCAACCCAAAGACACCTCCAATCGCAGAGGATCTTCCACCGAGAAGCATCCGTGCTTCTTCTGCTGCAAGGCTTGCAAGCCTGAACATGCCGATCGAGGCATTACGACGATTGACAGTCAACCGACCGTTGCATCATCCATAAGAAGCGCCGAACCTTAAGCCCTTCGCCCTTGACCCTAGGTAAGGATCCGACTCTCGAGGCCATGTCGGTAACATTCTTCAGCATTCGCCATGTCCTGCCGATCAAAAAGATGGTCATATGATGGCCTGCACGTTGGGGTTCCACGTCTAGGAGTCTAGCGTTCAGTGCTCTGGGTTTAAAGCCGAAACTTTACGCCCTTCCTTGGGGACAGTGTACCGCAACATTCGCATGCTGCAACCTACGAGCTTCTCGAGGACGTCCTGACGAACGGCGCGCAAAAGCGGCCATGTATGCGTTTTGCTAGATGTGTGTTGGCAGAGTCATGACCCAAAGTTTGAATCCACAAATCTAAGGCACTCTCTCTGTCCGTCTTTTTGTTCTGTTTCTCTCTCCCTCTCTCTCTCTCTCTCTCTCCCTTTCTGTTTCTCTCTGTTGAGCACTGCATCGAACTTGCGGCACATGCTGTCGGATGAATGCCGCTTAATAAGCCACAAAGCTCGTCCACATGCCCATGTGAATAGTGCCTCTTGCTGCTGATCTAAAGTCGGCAGTACACATCAAACAGTTTCTACCCACCTCCATGCAAAGCAAGCAATGCCGACACCCGTACAAGCGGGCGTTCGCTGGCCCCGAACAAACAAGTTTCCCTCCGACTGCGGACATCGCTACCAGCTACTACTTTCAAAACCAGCCGGATAGTCGTCACCACATTCGGGAAAGGTGTTTTGTTGTTCGTTTTGCCAACAAGCCAGGAAACCAGCGGTCAGAACGACAACAATATCAAAAGACTTGGATAAACTGATTTGAAAGCACGAAAAAATGGCAGCTGCACGTTGTTTTGACACAGCTGCCTTGTCAGCATAAAATCCACATCATTGCGTCATGCTGGCATAACTGGTTGCGACTGCACTCCAACCGTCGTTTCTCCTTTGTTTGATTTGCGAGGTCCAGTTGGTCCCTCCAAAACAACGAAGCTGACAGAGAGAACTTTGTGTGAAGTCTCCATGTGACAGATGCTTCAAAACTTCTGTCGCGGCTGCATACGCATGTCTGCCACACACAGGCCTGTGACTAGACCCAGACCTTTTCCAGGCGTGGGCCAGGTACCGCAAGTGCCCCCACGACAACGGATGGGGAAAACGTTGAAAAATTCAAGGCTTCCAACTCAGAGTGTGTCCCGCAACAGGAGGCAAAGCGGAAAGAAGGGCGGCCTTGCCGATCTTACTAGCACTCTTGCCCGGGGCTGCACTTGCAGGTGCGCTCGAAAAGGTGGCTTTCGGGAAACTACCCTCAGATGGGGAGGCAGCAGATGCTGATGCGGCCGTCGCTGCTGACACTCCGGCTTTCTCATCAGCCGCTTTCTTTCTGCAGTCTCGGATCCAGTGTCCAGGCTAATAGTGGCATTTCCCATCCTTTCTCTTGTCGTCTCCCCACATGAACACCACCGTAGGAGCAAAATGCAACTCCTGTTGAAACGTCTTGATGGAGTGGCCACAGCGGCACGCTGTTGGAGCCTGGTCTTCGAGCAAGAACGACAAGATGTGGTATCGGCGAAGCAAGAGGGCAAAGAGGCGCCACCGCCGTTCCAGCATATGCTTTACAGCGCGCTGGAAAATGCGCCCGGGACAAAACTAGACCTTCGTGGAGAAGTCCAAAGGCGCCCGCAGATGGACCCAAGCCGGCCCGGAAAGCTTGCGACACCCGGGTTCCCACGGTGGCACTGGTGGTTCCTACCACAACACCGCCGGCCACCCAACGACCGCCGCCTTCTCCAACAACGGCACCGCCGCCTCCGATGGCACCGCCGCTCCCTTCAACGACAACCATTAGCGACGACGACTGTGGTACCTACGCCCTCGGCGACACCTGCTACCGCACCACTGGGGTGAGAACTGAGCTAGACAACATCGGCGTGAGATGAAGAGGAGAGATCAAGTTGGCGGAGTGGAGGGGGAGGCACTGTTTTTTATGTCTGATCCTCTTGTCGCCCTGGTTCCTTCCGGCCGAAGTTCTTCCCAAGGTGCAGTTCTCCGGAGTCCGAGGTGCTCAGCTCTCCAGAATTTTGGCCGGCAGGGCTGGTTTGGATCAGATACGGGTGTCTGGAAGCCAAACGGCAAGACCAGCCGTCAAAGCGACCAGAACAGCACGACAAGAGGTGGAGGAGCTGGCCAGGAAGCCAAGATGTGTTGGAACATGTGTCGAAGTGCCAAATGTCCCTTCAAGCGCACAGCACAACCTCAGCAATGGACCGACCGTTCATGCCACAGGTCGAAACCAAGGCTCTGTAAAGTGCCTGTGGATACCTGTAACGGACTGCAAATTTCTTGAGAAGCTTCGCCGCAAAGATCAACAGTATCACAAGACATGGCACTGAGTAGAGCACTGGAATGGGTCCTGGCGACGTGCATCCGGCTCCCATGTTTTTCCAT
>CAJNJA010061197.1:0-20482 GCA_905231915.1 Symbiodinium necroappetens
TATATTTATATATTTATATATTTATATATTTATATACTTTTATATTTATATACTTTTATATTTATATTTTATATATTTATATATTATATATTATATATTATATATTATATATTATATATTTTATATTATATACTCTATATTATATATTATATATTATATATTATATATTCTATATTCTATATTATATATTATATATTATATATTATATTATTTTATATTATATCATATTATATTATATTATATGATATTATATTATACTATGTTATATTATATATATTGTATAAAAAATGTATTATAATAATATAACTTCACCCATCCAACCTACATCATAGTATAAATTCTATTTACATTTATATTACTCTGTATGTGTGGCATATATGTCACATCGTTTGTTATGAGAAGCAGCACGACATCTACGAAGTGATTTTATATCTGGGCAATCATAGGTTTGATAGAATATGCTTCTTTCTTGGGAGACCATGTTGCAAGATCAATTTGCCAGAGCCTTGTGGCGGCACGTGATGCTGTCTTGTTGGCAGGGGTCTCCGAGGTTATCATGAAGATAGGACCCCTTTCTTGGCCTATTCCCGATCCCTGTGATTGGTCGAATTTAAAGACCTAGGATTCATGTAGGCGATACGGGATGATACGGTCAAGGTTATTTCGAGTGGCTGAATGTGTGGTCTGAGACTGCTGTTATTATTAGGCATTGACTGACTATCAGGCTATCAGTACTGCTGATGCTGAACTTCGCCCACCGGCTTTGCAGTTTGCATATGTCATCGTAGCATATTATATTCTTCACTGTGGCCTTATCCGAGTTGTGGTCGGTAGTAACCCGGTAGTATATATGTATGTCATAGTCAAGTCGTTGGGTGATGTCTGTATTACCTTGGGTCGATGTGTGATTGAAGTGATAAACCGAGTTTCTGGTCTATGTCCATAGTTACCTGCTCCGGAGCAAGAAGTTCGCATGCTGCTGTGATGTTCTTACGACTCTGTCTGTTATTCCGAAGCCCAGCCTGACCTGTCAGATATCCCCTAACAATACTGCAGCTCCCTCACTGGATCCTTGTAAGCTATTGAAGCATAGACAGCATAGGCTACAGACTATGTCCCGGCATGCGATCCCGCCCTCCGACTACCGAAAAGGAACCCCGCTGCATACCGAGGTCGCACTAGACCAATGAACCCTCTGCCAGTCGTCAAGCCTAGCCGACTATGCCAGGGATCCATTAGATACTTTAGCTTCGGGAATAATTGGGTATCAATAGCCTGCGATCATAGGGGCCCAGTGTTTTCTTGGCGACTGCAGCAGAGCGACTGGCGACTGCAGTGTAGTGACAACAGAAGGTCATCCAGCAGGGACAGGCTGCTACACAGTCGGTCCGATGGCCAAGCAAAGTGTTGCGGTTGTTTTAGGAACATACTGCTAGTATTAAAATTCGCACTAAGACGACAACGATCACTATAGCACTGCTACTGGTCTCACGACCACAACACCGCCAACTACTATGACTATGACTATAATTATAATACTCCTCCTACTACTACTACTACTACGACGACGACGACGACTTATACTGCTACTACTGCTACTACGACCACTACTTCTTCTACTACTACTGACAACTACTCTACTATATCTGACAATTACTTCTACCAGTACTGTGACTCCTAGTGCTTCTGCTGCTGCTACTACTTCGACTCCTAATGCTTCTGCCGCCGCTGTGGCTTTCCTACTGCGATGGCGATACTATTACTTTACTTTGTTATTAGGACTACTCCTCCTCCGACGACAACAACAACAACTGCTACTACTACTACTACTACTACGACTGCGAGACCTCATGCTTCTGCCGCTGCTACTACTGCGACTCCTAGTGCTTCTGCCGATGCTACTACTGTTAGTAAGATTACTACCACCCCCCACTAAGGCTACGAAGAACACCACCAGGATTAACTTAGGCTTACTATTATTAGGCGGAATTCTCAGTAGTCTTCTGATCTTGCAAAGACTGGGTTTGCACGAGTTTCATTTAAGCCCAATCGTCAAGCAACACACTGTGCTACTCTTGCAGATGCAGGCCTAAGGCCTATGGCGGTGTACGGCAGTACTTCTGTGTGTCCTGGGGCAAAACAAACAGTGAAACCACGAGGAGAGACCGAGAGAAGTTCATGAGTCTGTTTGTGCTCTGATCCAATCCGAAAGGGCAAAAGACAATACATAAGTTTTAAATAAATAATCTAAAATCTAGCCGGGCTTCTCCTGACAATGTCGGGGCAGTGTTGCTAGTTAGTTGGTTTTTATACTTCTATACTATTCTATACTGTGGTAATGTGCTGTGCTGACACATGATCCATCCGGTCAATCGCTGTCAGTGATTCGCAGTGGTTCGTGAGCCTGTGTGGAGTTGCAGGGGGCGATGTGCAAAGCCAGAATTTCGCTCGATTCATGGGGTGCTGTGCTCGAGTCTCAGCTTGCACGATAGGCTCTCGTTAGATCGTAATTCGTAGCTGGGTCGCCACAGTGCGATAGAAGCTGCAATGCCTAGAGCTGCTCCCGGAGGCTGTACCCGATGCAAACGTCCTTGGACAACCTTGAATCCGCTTGTCAAGGACCCTGCTGCCGACAACTGCTTGAAACGAAGGGGCCAGTCTAACTTCTGTCAGCCTTGCTATTCCTACTGTTCCTCGGACCCACAGTTCCAGGGGATGTCCAGTGCGGAGATTTTGGCAAAGATTGCTGAAGATGAAGATGCCTACAACGAAGGCCTCTCTACTTGGGAGGAAGGTAGGCGGAATGGTGCCCGTCGTAGCAAGAATTCGGATCGTTCAACCCAAGTAACCGGCGAGGTTCGCAATGCTGTCAATACCAAGCAATTGCTTGGGTACCTCTGGCCTCAGGCGCTTTTGAAAAAGCACGGGCTGCAGGACCTGTGGGCCCAAGGCCCACGACAGACTGTGAATCACTTCGGCAAGACCATTACTGGGATTATGCGGGATTGCAATGGGGTGGGTGCCATCGAGGTGACCCAGGACAGCCAGGTCGCGGCGGTGAGGTCTCATCATGTTTGTGATCGTGAGGCTGAGGAGCAAGATGAGGCTAATGAGATCCACCAGGGTCTGACCAAGCAGTTGAAGTTGACCCACGATGAGCAGGGCAACGGTGTGCTCAAGGGTAAGAAGAAGGCCAGGGAAGATTTGGATGATTTCTTCGGCATTTGGGGAGTATCGGGTGTTGTGTCCTCGACGGCTGCTTCTACGAATGACGATGAGAAGGACGAATCTTCTCAGGCTACGACGAAGGCCACCAAACGTCCTCGCAAAGAGGCAGCAGCCAAGGCTGGAGTTTTCGGCGGAATGGGGTCCCGGCTGTCTTCTGCTACTCTGACTATCAATGCACCCGGAGATGATGGAAGCAGCCTGCCAGATTCCTCGACTCCTCAGTTTGGAGCTTCTTCGTCATGGCTGTTCGGCGGGACTAGCAAGCTCCGTTCCAAAGGAAAAGCTAGGGGCAAGGGATCATGCAAGGGCTCCAAGGAGTTGGACATCACGGACAGGATCCTGCAACAGTATGACAGCATGAAGGCGGCTTTCGCAAATGATGCCTCTTTCATGGGTATATCCTTTGCCAAGGTGACGACCATGTCTGAGAAGTTGCAGGGTCGAAGTAGTGAAGAGTGCCTGAAGCTCTTGAGGGAGTTGTCATCGTCCGGATCTGGAGTCGACACTGAGAGGGCCCTGACAACTATGCGAAAGCTCACTTCTGCAAATTCAGAGGTTCCGGCTCTTTGTCAGGTGGTTTCAGCAGTGCATGATGTGGAAGCGAGTGCGGCTACATTGTTAGAGGGAATCGAGGAAGCCAAGAGTGCAGGCATTTCGTTACCGGAAAGCTTGCAGCAGATGTACCATGCCCGAGCCTTGATGGAAAAGTGCAAGGCTGGAGATTGGCAAGGCTTCTTTGACATGTTGCAAGGTGATGCAATTGCAGCAATGTTCGGGAACGGTCCTGAGCAAGATGCCCTCATTGAGTTCCAATTCTGCTCTTTCCGATCCTCGCTATCTAAACTCCTGCAGCAAGAAGTCTCTGTGCAGTCCGATCAGCCCGATCCCGATGTGCAGTCGCAGCCGATCTCCGAGGAAGAGAAAGCCCATCGTGAGGCGACCAAGAACCAGGTGCTCCCAAACCTATGCCTCTGCTCTTTTATGGTTATAGTTATCTAACTATGAGTAGCCTAGATTATAAGTATAGCTATAAGACTATAAGGACTATAAGTTTAGGGTTTAAGGTTATACTTTAACTATAGGTTGTAGTCAATCATAAGAATGATATCTTATGGTCTAGGTCCTTTAGTCTAAGCCTTCAACTTAAGTCTTAAACCCGAAAAGCGCGAACCTCATAAGCTTGTAACTCTCAATCAGATATTAGATATTACTATATTATATTATGCGACTTATACCGAAAACTCTTTGGTATATCTGCTAGACTACAAGTCCCACCTGGTGCAAGTGTGTAGTGTGCAGCATGGCAGTCTGAAGAGCCCATTGGGTTCGCTAGGAGAGGGGTCTAGGTCCTAGTTTAGTTAAGGGCTCGTTTTGTTTTAGATTTGTAGCTCAGAACTCCAGGCTCCTTTGAGAAGGATGGATACCCATGTCTATGACTCCAACAACTTGATAAACTTATCACGGGGGTTTAGGCTTTGTGGTTTGGTTTGGGGTCTGGGAAATGGAGTTTGGGGTTTAGGATTTTGGGCTTGGGGGTTTTGTGGATTGGGGGTTGGGGCTTGGACTTGGGGATTGGGATTGGTTTTTTGTTTTTGTATTTGGGGTCTCCGGAAGTTATGTGTTGTTGGTTGGAAGAATGATCGATATGAGTGTTGTAGTCTTAGAGTCTGCAGGCTACAAAGGCAAGGGCTTTGGAGCTGGCCAGTGGTGTGAAGGAGTTCTTGCAACTCTTCCTGGATTCGTCTTTGTCTACTTCCTGGTCCCAACATGCCTCTGTGGCGCCATTCGTCGTGGAGATCGAGAATTTGAAGAAGGTGGCCGATGCAGCATGCATGGGTGAGAGAACCATCCCTGCTGATGAAGTCGACACACTGAAAAGTGCTCGTATGTCGTTGCTGCACAAGAAAGCCGCACTGCATGAATGCATGACATTATTTCCATTAGGTCAGTTCATCCAACAGATGTGCAATGCTGGGCTTGAGGCTTTTCATCGTGACAAGGCTCTTGCAAGTGACTTGGACTCCTGTATCACTGCTTGTGCTCAGATGAAAAGCTTCACAATGGATTTGCTGCTGAAGGGCGAGGCCCCCGACATCACAATCCAAGTTCCAGGACAGGCTAAGCTTTGCGAAGTTGTGCAGAAGATGAATATGATTCAGAATACAGCCTCGGCCAATTTCATGCAAGAATTTGAGGCCCAGATGGCTTTGGTCGACACCAAGATGCAGGAGGTCAAGTCTGCCTTGGCCAAGGCATGTGCCCGGAAGTTCCAGCTGCTATGTGGTGATCAATTGCTTGAGGTCTTGAACATGGCCCTTTCGGAGAACCTGACAGCAGATATCACAGCCAATCTCATCGAGAAGGTGAATTTCGCCAAATCTTTTGCACCTTGCTCCCAGAGTGTGCTGCAGAAATGCATTGGTTTGCAATCCCAAGATGTGATCTCCGTCATAACGAATGTGAAAGAATTCTTCGGAATTTTGGCGACTGCCCTTCCAGGGCTTGTTGCCTTGTTGCAAGCCAGCAGCGATGCAGGTCAGTTCTCTCCGTCCCGTTTGTTGCATGCCGAGATGCTTAAGTTCATGGAAGCTTGGGCAAGTGCTACCAAGAGATCAGCATTGCAAGAGATGGTGCCCGAGATTCACGAGAAGCTTTCTGCTCTTGTACAGAAGGTTTGCCAGAATGCCATGCCGCCAGAATGCATTAGAGGTCTATCAATCTAAGCTAGGTTTGCCGGCGGGAAAAGGGGGAGGGGCGAAGGGCTAATTGTCGTATAGGGCAGTCTAGGAAGAAATTCAAAGGCCCATGAAATTTATTAATACTAATACCTTTGCCGGGGTTGCCGGGTAATTGGGTTTAGATTTCGAGGCCCAGATTTTAGGTTTGAGGGTCGCGGCTAAGAAAAAAAGAAATACGGCTAAGTTGACATGGTCTGGTGGTTGGGTTAAGGGTTCTGGGGTTGGGAGTTTGTTGTTGGCACAATCCTGGTTTCTCGATGTGCATTGCGAACATAACATATGGTCTGGTACCACCACCATGTCAAGTTGTGAATTGTAAATTGCTTGTAAATCTCAGCCCATGCATTCTCCTCTCCGATTAGATTGTATAATTTATCATAAGACTATAATTCCATAATACCATTGAGTCATATCACATATGTCACATATCAAATCATATCATCCCAAGGTTGGTCGTGGCTGCCGAAGCACAAGGATTCCTCCATTTCGTCATGTTCTTGTCCGGATATGAGAAGAGCAAGGAGATGAACACCATCGTCGGCGAGTTCCAGGGTGATGAAGACAAGGTTATGTTGGATTTCACGGGAATCTTTGAGAATTACTACATGGAGTTGCCCGACAATTGGTGTCCTCTTAAGCATGGTGATGTCGAGTTGCCTAGTTCGGCTATCTGTGCAGCAGGGGCAGTTCTTCCTCTGGCGAAGATGCTCGTCCACATGTCCGAGTGGACAAAATCCCTTCACGAGCTGACTTCCACTGCAGCTGCTTTGCAGAAGCCCGGCAGCCGACCCGAGGAGATGTTTTCCGGTTGTGTTATGAGTGTTTTGGCTAGCAAGGAGCACGAAGCAGGTAAGTTCATGCATTGTGTGCGACGGGCTTCTCATGGTGCCAACATTACACAGCAGGCCGTCGCCGCCCATTTCGTGTGTGGTATGCAGGCCAAGGGAGCACAGCTTTTCCTGAAGATGATTGAGGTTGCAATCGTAGATTTTCGGGAACTTCGTGAGATGTTGCAGAATTCCTACAAGCAGTTCGACGGCATCCTTGAATTCAATGCAGCATTGGATGAAGGCAAGATTGATCCCCAGCTCACGGATAGGATGTGCAATTGCCTCGCTATGCAGAAATCCTACTTGTTCCTTTCCCATGGTGTGGAGATGGTTGATAGCTTGCAGAGGTTCCTTGTGGGTCTTGCAGCAGCTGCTACTCCAGCTGGTCAGAATGAGTTTAGGTGTGGTGCCGATTTTCGCGAGGTGGCTGATGCGGCCAATGCAAGCATTCGGGAGTTGAAAGCATTCCTGACAGCTGATTCCAATTCAAAGGTCAGCATCCAGGAGCTAAAAGCCGAGTTGAAAGAGTTGAATGCTCCGGATGTGAAGCCCTTCACGATTGGACTCATTCAGTGTGCAGTAGCAAATGCCACCATCGCTCAGGCCTGCTGTCGGACACTGAAAACCGGCGAGACCAGGCAAGCATTGGTTCAAAGAGCCAACAATGGCATTCGAAAGCGCGGATGGTCGGTGCATTCTGTGTTGACACGTCGTTGTGCATCAATCCTCTCCGGAAAGCCGGCACAGTGATTGGACGACTAATTCGAGTAGGATCTCTCTTTGGCATGAGCCCTGTAGGGAAAGGTTATTTGTGGAAATGAAAGATTATATATATATTTATATTTATATAATCTATAATATAGATATATTATAATTATAATTATAATATAATATAATATAATATAATATAATATAATATAATATAATATAATATAATATAATATAATATAATACAAATATTTATATAATCATATAAAACATTTAATGAAAATTATGCAATAGGCAATGAGCTTGGCAATAGGCACGAGGCAGTAATCCCGCAAATACCGGCAAGGCCATCTACAAGGAAAGATCCGAATAATCACTAGGCATTCGTCCCGAGTCTAGGTTTCAATACGGCATATAATTTATAATTTATACCGTATACGGCATACAACCTTGCTTCAACTTATGCTTTGGCTTAAAGCTTAGAGCTTGCGACTTCATATCGAAGCTGTGCGAAAATCCAGCCCACCATACTGTACTCTGCCATCCGAGTCACGGTTTGGGATACTACCATTGACAATTGTCAATTTGTCAACGAAGAATCCACTAACCTCGTATTGTATTTTAGACAGTCGTCCATTGCCATTATTCGTTTCGGTAGGTTACGGTATGTACGGTTTTACATTATGTTCGATAGTCTATCTCCAACAAAGGGGCTCGCCTTGCAGATCAAGTTTCGAGCTGATTGGGACAATCGTTCGTGGCACTTGCATCTGCCAATCTTGCAGCAGCGGGTGTACAGAATCGTGCCTGCTTTCGACACACCTAGCAAGCGATGGAGAGGAGGAAATGACAAGTTGGCCGCATCGTGGAGGCACTCATCTCGAGGGATTTCAGATGGATTCGAAAGGTCTGAAATAGCCGTGTGGGCTATGGGTTATATCATTATATCAAGCCCATATCAAGCTATATCATCCAACTAACCGTTCAGATTAATTGTTCAGTTACCACTAGCTACCACCCAAAATAATTAAAATAATTGTTCAAATACCAGTAGCTACCACCGGTAATTGTTCAACTACGACCCCGTTAACTGTTCAACTACCACCCAGTTAACTGTTCAACTACCACCCAATTAATTGTTCAACTACCACCCAATTAATTGTTCAACTACCACCCAATTAATTGTTCAACTACCACCCAATTAATTGTTCAACTACCACCCAGTTAACTGTTCAACTACTACCCAATTAAGTGTTCAACTACCACCCAATTAATTGTTCAACTACCACCCAGTTAACTGTTCAACTACCACCCAATTAACTGTTCAAAAACCATGTAAAGAGTTACTGTTAGAGGAAGAGCCTAAATTAGGGTGGGTGCTCGTCTGAAATGCTCTGAGCTTGTGCCAAACCCAAACCTGGCACTGTAGCCGCCCAGAAAATAAACGGTCTACTAATCCAAACCTTTGTAATACTCGGACAAACCTTACAGCACGCCTTAATTTTTAATCCCTGGGGCCCTACACCGTAAACCCAAACATCTCAGTCCCTTATGCATAAGCCAAAAATCGCTAATCCCTGCACCCTGTCACTCCCTAACCTTGAACCCCAAACTAAGCCGACCCAAGGAGCTCCCAATCGTTCGAGCCCTGGACGCTGTCAGGTGTCTGATTCGCACCGACTACTCCTGAGGACGAATTAAAACTATTCGTGCAGGCACCCCATTGCGATCAAAGTGCGTCTACTGGGATGTGGTTCTTACATACGGCGGCAGATAACTTGCCGGTCGCCGTACTTACAGCAGGCATGAAATCGATTTCCCTCCACCACGGATTCATCATGATGTGCTGGTTGCAGGCGGCGGTGGTGTGCATTAGGTGTGTTGACGCTGGCGTGGCGGCTGTGGTGGGCGGCCGTGGATGGTGGCGGCAAGTATCGGGAGGCGGCAGACATCACGGGCGACAGCGGAGGCGCGGGGGGTTCAAGGTGGCGGCTGCAATGACACATGATAGTGACACCCATGAATGTGTTCGTGGGTACTGTAGATTTGTCACGGCTTTGAAGGTCATCACTGGCCGCGACAATGGTCACTTGCAGCTACTGTGTTTTTGAGTTTATTCCTCGTCTAGACTTCCTTGCTATCCAAGATGTCTTGCTCGCCAAGCCTAGGAAGCAACACCAATGCATTAGACCAGATAAGAGGGGCAACGTCACAAAGGTTCATGGTTTTGGACATAAATGGTTGTCAAAGGTCTTAACCACGAAGGTCAACCAGTTGGCTCTTCCTCCTTGCGTTGCCCCCGTGTAGTTTGGCACGCGCAGCGCTGTTTTAGGCTTAGGTTTGTCAACCTGCGAATTGCAATGTCTGGGCTCACTCCTCTTAACAGTCACTGTGCCGGGTGTTTGCCAAGGTCAAGAAATTCCTATCCCTGACTACCTTTCCCGCCTTTCCCTGTGTCTCAACAAACTCCAGTCACGTTTCGAACGGCTTGCTTCCTGTTTCGCAAATACTCTAGTCACTTTCGAACTGTTTGTTCCTTGTCAAACACTGTAGTCCCTTTTGAACGGTTTTCTCCCTGTTTCCCAACTACTCCAGTCCCTTGACGAGCTGCTTGCTTCCTGTTATTCAAAAAATTTTGGTCCCTTTCGAACGGTTTTCTCGCTGTTTCTTAAACACTCTAGTCCCTGTCAAGCTCTCAGACACTCTGGTCCCTTTCTAGCGGCTTGCTCCATGTCTCAAACACTCTAGTCCATTTCGAGCGTCGTGCCCCCTCCCTCTGAAATATTGTCGGCCCTTTCGAAAGGTTGGCTCCCTTATTGTCACACCCTCTAGTCCCTTTCGAGCGGTTTGCTTCCTGTTACTCAAATGCTCTAGTCCTTTCCGAGCGGTTTGCTCTTGTTTTTCAAAATAGTCTAGTCCCTTTCGAGCAGGTAGCTAGCTCTCTGTTCTTCAAATGCTCTAGTACCTTTCGTTTCGAACAGAGTGCCCCCTGTTGTTTTCGAGCGGGTTGCTCACTGTTCCTCAAGTATTCTAATCCGAGCGACGTGTTCCGTGCTTCTCAAACACTCTAGTCCCTTTTCGAGGGGTTTATTTCCTCTCTCTCAAAAACTCTTAGCCCCTTTCGCGGTTTTCTCCCTGCTTCTCAAACACTCTAGTCCCTCCGAGCGGCTTGCTCCATGTTTTTCAAGCACTCTAGACTCTAGCCCCTTTCGAGCGGTCTGCCCCCCGTTTCTCAAATACTGTTTCTCAAAAGCTTTTGTCTTTTGCAAGCGATTTGCTCCCTGTTTCTGCAATACTCTCGGTCCTGTTTCTCAAATACCCCCGTCCCTTTCGAGCGGTTTGCTCTTTTCTCAAATATGCTAGAGCGTTTGCTCCTTGTCACTTTCGAAAGGTTTGCTGCATGTTTTCAACTACACCAGTCCCTTTCGAGCGGTTTGCTTCCAGTCCTTCTCGAGCGGTTCACTCCCTGTTTCTAAAATTCTTGTTCCTTTCGAGCAGTTGTCTCGCCGATTCAAAAACACTCTAGACCCTTTCCAGCGTATTGCTCCCCATTCTCAAACATTCTTGTTGCTCTGGAGCGGTTTGCTCCTTGTTTCTCGAACACCCTAGTCGCTATCGTTGGTTTGCTCCCTGAATCGCAAAAACTGCAATCCTTTTCGGGCGGTTTGCTCTTTGTTTCCCAAATACTCGAGTGCCTTTCGAGCGGTTTGCTTCGTGTTTCCCAAACACTCCAGTCCCTTTCGAGCATTTTGCTCCATGTTTCTCAAACACTCTTGTCCCTTTCGGGCGGTTCAGTCCCTGTTTCTCAACTACTCTACTCTGCTCCCTTTCGGGCAGTTTGCTCCGTGCTTCTCATATACACTCTAGTCCCTTTCGAGCGGACTCCCCGTTTCTACAATACTCTCGTTCCTTTCGCGGTTGGCCCCCACTTCTCAAATCCTCTAGTCCCTTTCGAGTGCATTGCTCCCCGTTTCTCAAATACTCTTGTTGCTTTCGAGCGGTTTGCTCGGTGTTTCTCAAATACCCTAGTCCATTTTGCTAGGTTTGCTCCCTGCAAAAAAACTGCAATCTTTTCAAACAGTTTGCTCTTTGTTTCTCAAATACTCTAGTCCCTTTCGAGCGGTTTGCTCCTTGATTCTCAAATACCTCAATCCGTTTCGAGCGGTTCGCTCCCTGTTTCTCAAATGCCATGGGCCCTTTCGAGCCCTGGGCTCTGTGTTTCTCAAGTACACCAATCTCTTTCGAGCGATTTTTCCCTTTTTTTCTCAATTGCTCTAGTATCCTTGAGAAGCTTGCTCCTTGCTTTTCAACTCTAATCCGTTTCGAGGAGTTTGTTTGCTTCCTGTTGTTCAAAAACTTTTGTCCCTTCCGAGTGGTTTGCTCCCTGTTTCTCAAGTATGCCAGTCTTGTCCGGGCTGTTTCTCAATGCTGTACACTGTCGGCCTTGGCTTCCTGCTTCTCAAACACTGCAGTCGCTTTCGAGCGGTTTGTTCCTGTTTCTCGAAAACTCTAATACCTTTGAGTGGTTCGCTTCCCTTTTTTTCAAACACTCTTGTCCTTTCCGGGTGGTTGGTGCTCCCTGTTTCTCAAACACTCCAGTTCTTGCCGAGCGGTTGCTTACTACTGTTACTCAAATATTCCCGTCCTTTTCGAGCTCATCCTCTCTGCTTCTCACATGCTCTAGTCCCTTTCGAGCGGTTTCCTCCCCGTTTCTTAAATACTCTAGTCCCTTTCGAACGTTTTGCTCTCTGTTCCTCAAATACTCTAGTCCTTCTGGAGCGGTTTGTTCTTTGCTTCGCCAACACTCTAACCTCTTTCGAGCGGTATGCTTCTACTTCAGTCCCTTTCGGGCGGTCTGCTCTTTTGTTTCTGCAATATTCTGTTGTGTGAAGAAGCGGTTTGCTCCCCGATTCTCAAATACTGCACTCCCTTTTGACCGGTTTGTTCCCTGTTTCTCAAATACTCTCAATCCTTTCGAACGATTTGCTCCCTGTTTTTCTAGCCCCTATCGAACGGTTTGCTCAATGTTTCTCATATACTCTAGTCCATATTGAGCGGCTTCCTCCTTGTTTCTCAAACACTCTAGTCCAGTTCGAGCAGTACACGCCGTGTTGTGTTCGAGCAATTTGATCCTTGTGTCTGGCATACTGCACTTCCTTTCGGGCGGTTTGCTCCCTGTCTCTCAATACATAGTCTAATCCCTTTGGAACGGTTTGCTCCATGTTTCTCAAATACCGGAGTCCCTTTCCAGCAGCTTGCTGTTTGTTTGTCGCAAATACCCTAGTCCATGTCGAGCGGTCGCTACCTGTTGCTCATACACTTTTGTCTCTTGAGAGCGCTTTGCTCTCTGTTTTTCATGTAATATTTGAAACCCTGGCCAGCAGTTCGCTCCATGTATCGAAAATACTCTAACCCCTTTCGAGCGGTAGCTCCTTGTTTCTCGTATGCTCCTCGTTTCTCACATACTCTTGTCCCTTTGGACCGGTTTGTTCCCTGTGTCAAATACGCTAGTCCTTCTCGAACGGATTGGTTCCTGATTCTCAAACACTCCACTCCCTTTCGAGCGGCTTGCTCTCTGCTTCTCAAACACTTTAATCCCTTTCGACGGCTTGCTCGTTGTTTTCCATACACTCTAGTCCATTTCGAGTGGTTGGCTCCTTGTTCTTCAAACACCCCAGTTCCTTTCCGCTAGTCCCTTTTGAGCGGCTTGCTCTTTGCGTCTCCACTATTCGAATATTTTGGAGCGATTTGCTCCATGATGCTGAAATTTTCTAGTCCCCTTCGACCGGACTGTTGCCTGTTTCTCAAATACTGTAGTCCCTTTCACGTGGTTTGCTCTTTGTGTCTCAAGTACTGCAGTCCCTTTCGAGATGTTTGTCCTTTGTTTCCCATCTACTTAAGTCCATTTCGAACGGCGTTTGCTCCCTGTTTCTCAGGTACTCTAGATCCCCTTGCGCGGTTTGCTCACTGCTTCCCAAATACCGTAATTCTCTTTGGGGTGGCTTTTTCCGTGATTGTCAAAATGCTCCGGGCTTCCCAAACGCTTTTGTCGCTTGCGGGCAAGTTGCTCTCTGCTTTCAAACACTCTAGGCCTTTTCGAACACTCTAGGCCTTTTCGAACGGTTTGTTCCCAGTGTCGCAAAAACTCTCACCTTTTCGAACGGTATGCTCCCTGTTTCTCAAATACAGCAGTCCCTTTCGAGCGGTTACTGTTTGTCAAAGAGTCTCCTTCGAGCGGTTTGCTCTCGTTTCTGCAACACTCTAGTCCCGTTCGGGCGGTTTGTCCTTTTTTCTGCCAAATACTTTAAGGAACGGATTGTTGCCTGTTCGCAATACTCAAAGCCCTTTCGAGCAGTATGCGCTTTGTTTTTCAGGTACTCTAGTCCCCTTCGAAGCGGTTTGCCCCCTTTTTTGCCAATACTCTCGTCTCCCTGTTTCTCAAACACTCTAGTGACTTTCGAGCGGTTTGCTGTCTGTCTCTCAGATACTCTAGTCCTTTTCGAGTGGTTTGCTCCCCAAATATTCTAACTTTTGTTACGCGGTTTGCTCCCTGATTCGCAGGCTTCCCCTCGGTGTCAAATAATCTAGCCCCTTTCATCCCCTTTCGACAATTCCTCCAGCACTCTAGTAGCCTTCGAGCGGTCCACTTCTGGTTTCTCCAAGATTCTGCTCACTTTCGAGCGGCCTGCTTCCTGTTTCTGAACAACTCTAGTCCCTTTCGAGCGGTTTGCTCCTTGTTTTTCAAACACTCGAGTCCCTTTTGATCGGCTTACTCCCTATTTCTCAAATACTGCAGTCGCTTTCGGGCGGTCTGCTCTTTGTTTCTCAAATAGTCTAGTTCCTTTCGAGTGGTTTGCTCTTGTTGCTCACATGCCCTAATCCGCTTCAGGCGTTTTGTTCCCAGCTTCTCAAACGCTCTCGTCCCTTTCGAGCGGTTTGCTTCCTGATTTTCAAGTACTCCAAACCCTTTGGATCGGCTTGCTCGGTGTTTCTCACCCTGATTCTCAAATACTCTACTGGTCCCTTTCACGTGGCTTGCTCTCCGTTTCTCAAATACTCTAGTCCCTTTCGAGTGGTTTGCTCCCTGTTTCTCAAATACCCAAGTCCCTTTCGAGCGGATGTACGCTAGGGCGTTTCGAGCGGTTTGCTACCTGTTTCACTTTCGAGCGGCTTGCTGCATGTTTTCAAGTACCCTAGTCCCTTTCGAGCGGTTCGCTCCCTGATTTTCAATTACTCTCATCCGATTTGGAGCAGCTTGTGCCCCGCGCGAAGTAAAGGCGAGGTTCGGCCGCGAGGCCGCGAGGTAAGGACACGAGGCCGTGAGGTTGCGACTTTGCGAGGCCAGGCCGAGAGGCCGAGGTCAAGGCCGCGGGGTCACGAAGAGAGACGCTGCCATGGCAGTTGTTCAGGTCCGTTCTGCTGTTGGTTTTCGGGTTTTGTATCTGGCAGTTATAATAAGTTCACAAGTACCAGATCTGCACGCAGATCTGCACGCGCTTGCAATGTAACCCCGAAGCGTCTAGGCACTGTATGCCATAAACGTAGACCCAGACTCCAGACAACGATGATAATTGTGGCCATGCCCATGGAGCAAACCGCACGTGAGAGCAACTGCTCGAAAGGACTATAGAGGAATAAAAAACAGGGAACAAACCGCTCGAAAGGGACTGGAGTGTGTGAGAAACAAAGAGCAATCCTGCCGAAAGGGACTAGCGTATTTGCGAAACATGGAGAAACCGCCTCGTGATTCGATGGTTTTTTGAGAAACAGGGAGGAAACCGATCGAGAAGCACTGGAATGTCTAATGTTAGAGAATCAGGGAGCGAACTGAGCAAGCCCCCGAAAAGGACTGCAGTGTTTGAGGCACAGGGATCAAACCTCTCCAAGAGTACCAAACTAAACTGTATGAGAAATAGGAAGCAAGCCGCTCGAGCACGATTGGAGATTATAGAAAGCATTTGTATAAGAGAAACCAAGAGAAAACCAGCCGAAAGAGACTACGGTATTTGATAAACAGGGAGCAAACCGCTCCAAACAGACAAAATATTGCTGAAACAGGTAGCACACCATAGAGTAAAACAGAATCAAGCGGCAAACCACTCGAAAAGGACTGCCTGCGCCGGACAAGCCGAGTCTACATGCCGACTGCATGCCGCCGCGCACCGCACGCAAAGCGCCTTACCTGCACGCCGCCTGCATGCCGACACGCATCCCCTTCACCGGCGGCGGACACGGCCCGCCTCACCTGCATGCCACCTGTATATGCCGACTGCATGCCGTTGCAACCCCGTCCACCGCCGGCGCACCCCACCTGCATGCCGCGTGCATGCTGACTGCATGCCGCTGCACCCGCTGCGGCTGCGCTGGACACAGCGGGCTCCTTATTAGCTAGAACTAGAACCCTTAATACCTAAAGCTATCTGGGGAACAAACCCCAATCGGCAAATGGGAAACCAACAGCCCTGAAACTGCAAACCTGGAAACTATACCCTCGACTATAGATACTATAAATCTAAATCATGTCCCGGAATTGCGACGGGGCCTGTGGATGCCTTGTGCGCTCAGTCAGGCCCCAGCTCAAAGAAACTCTCGTTCGCCAGCCTGAGGATTTCTCCCGGGCAACAGGAAGCGGGGGTTTGGGGTGCAGGGAGTTGTGTTTTGGCTGGCTGGCTCAAAGGGACCTATCTATACCGTCCCAACATATATTGCATTTAGAACCTTCCCTCGACCATTTAATTAGGATACTTATCATGAGGACCATCCCTGAGTAGATTTTGATAGATTTTGGAAACCCATGAGTTTGAAGCTGCATACCGCAATCCTGAACCGACGCTAACGGCCGCGCTGTTCGTTGGCTTCCGCGCCCATAGTTGCGAAGGTCGGTTTGGGGCGCGAGGATTAGGGAAACCAACCGTTGCCTCAGCGCCTGAACATGCGGCTTTCGAGAGTGCTCTGTAGCACAATCCAAGCAACCTCTACCCTGATACACCCGAAACACTTACACTGGACCCTGCATCCCACAAATTACCACGGACATCCACTGACGCTCGGCTGCAAACCCTTCCCCGGACTGTGCCGGTCTGGGCGGTGAGACGACCGGAGCCTGTCCGAAGCCGACACGTTCAGGGTTCCTTGGTTCCTTGAAGCTGCTAAGAGTTGTAGGCCGGTGTTCCACACTTTTCAGGGGTATGGTCTGGGGCTAAAGGGCTTTGGGGTACAAAGGACTTGGGCCCTTGTGTTCAGGTATAAAGGTCCTCGCATTGGTGCTGCAGGGTGTTGGTGTTGCGACTTCAGGGCTCCGGGCTACCAACTTTTCGGCTCTCGGGCTTCAGAGCTTGACGGTTTAAGGCCTCCGGGTTTGTGTAGCATCGTTGTCAGGGCCGTCACGGATGGCTGAAAAGATTTTGGGATTGTTCCCGGCACCTACTTCAAGAACAGTTTAGAAATTACGGGCACTCGCAGAGACAGTTAGAGTATCCCGGCAAGCCCCGTTGCAGGATAAAATGAATCTGCTCACAGCTTCTGCGCAGGAAACCCCTAAACTTCCGGTCTCCTTGGTTTTTGAAGGATTTCTCCGGCTCTGGGGCCTAGGGAGATCTAGCTGAATCTAGCTCTTGTGCAAGCGAGGTAGGACTTTGGAACCGTGATGTATCTAAGCTCCGAGATTTCGTCACAAAGCCGTCAAGAACCTTCGACCCCGAGCCCAAAGCTGCTTCCCTGAACCCTTCGTCCTCCTGGGCTCTTCGACATTCTGGGCTAGGCGGTGCCCCGCCTTGCATTTGGGTCGGCGCTGAGGCGTTGATTTGATGCTTTCGAAAATTGGCTTCGAGTTTCGTCTGTGGGCTTTGGGCCTAGGGCCTGGGTCCGGGTGCTAATGGGACTGTGCGATCCGAACGATATTGGGCGGACCTTCTTTGGTTAGCGATTCCAAAAGCACATGCCGCAGCCACCCCAGAATAAAGATCTTGGTGGGGAGCAGGCCGCTTGACAGAGTCCAGACTTTGAAACTGTGGAGCAAACCGTTCGAGAGGGACCGGAGATGTTGAGAGGGCAGCAAGCCCTTCCAGAGGGACTAGACACGAGACAAGAGAACAAAGCAGTCGAAATCCCTTCTGAAGTGCCTTGAGAGGTATGCGGAAGCAAACTGGAGAGTATAATCAAACTGTTGAAACGGAGCAAGCCTTCGAGAAGGACTGGAGATTTCCAGTGAAGGAAGACGTTGGAAACTGGCTGGACGGTTGAGCGGGCGCGACAAAGCCGCTCCAAAGGGAACACCGAAGTTGGGAAGTGAAGAAAGCGGCTTGGGAAGGAATGCAGATTTTGGCAGGGGGAACGAACCTTCATTGCACCCTACTTACTTGCAGCTTCAAAACTACAGTCCTGCACGGTCGACAGCAACAGCTAAGAAGCGGACCATGAGTCAGAGGCGATGTATATCAAAGTCACATTGTCAGCACTATCCGGATGGCAGTCTGAGCTGAGAGGACTCGAATTTTGTGCTTGTATCTGCAGGTTCACGGCTTGAGGATGCAGGGTTAGGCGGGTTACAGGTTGAGGGTTCGGTGCCTAGGTCCAGATTGCGCGCAACCAACCATTCAATAAGTACGTGAACCCTGTTACCAATGCCGATTGTAAATTGCTACAACCACGAGGCAAACGGAAACAGGCCTGTCAAATGCAGCCTAAACCCTAAACCCAACGCCCTCCCCGCCTCCGCTGGGGGGATTCCCGCGGCCACTTGCTGGTAGCCTGCCTCCATGTGGGCTGAACCTGTGTCTCCATGAAGTTCGGACACTCTGAGGTTTAGGATCTAGCGAGTTCCCCCGCCATGAACAGTTTTAGTTGCATGCGATCGGGTGACTCAGTTCCATGTTAACGCCGTGCTTTGCCCAGGACCCTCAACCCTTGAGGTGTAAACCCTTCACGCCAACCTCACGCAAGGCTTCTCCGTGAAATTGACCAGCGGGACAGCAACATCGGATAAAAGCATGTGTGGAAGCAGTCTGGGCCCTGCGGTGGCTGTAGCTGGAGCCAGCTACTGCAGCAGCCTCTTTCAGTAGAAGTTGTGGCGTGGACAAGCAATGGAATCAGAAATCCCTCCGCCAAAGATATTCTCAGGAATGACTGAGCAAGTCATATCCATATGGTTTCGGCTTCAAAACTCTCCCAACCCTACCACCCCTCGGCCAGGTGTACCAGAAGCAGTCCAACGTTTGTTGCCCCGGATCCACAGCTCTCTTGCTCGAATGCCGAGATACATGGTCGAGGAGCTTGAAGAGCCTGCATAAGGGGAGTGAATTTGTAGCAAGGGGCCTGTCTATAGGTTTGCCTGACAGGTGCCACCGAAGCAGGGGAGTGCTTTTCGTGGGTCTTTGGCTCCTCCACGGGGAATCTGTATGATTTGCATGCACATTCGACGGGAACGATTGACAAATGTTAGGCTGCCCAAGTCCCCAACCCTGTTCAGGAGACGCCAGTGTGGCTGCGGATGGGTTACGAACTCCGGCGGAAACATCTTCTGAGAGGATGCGACGGCAGCTAAGCTGAGGGATGTGCATTAATGACTGCCAGGTGCTTGAAACCAAACCTCAACCCTCCGACAAAAAGCCTGTTTCGGGTTTATGTTTTTATGTTTTGAGGCTACCGATGTAGACGCTGCATCTTGCGTGGACCTCAAGCTGAGCTAGGTCCCCTGGAAGGCCAATGCGACACAATTTCAGAACCATCCAAAGCAAGAGAGATCTAGGCTTCAAGACTTGTCCATGGTCCCGAAGCGCTTTAACCTCAAGCAACTAGAATATATGAGTGTGGAACGCAAGCCCATTCCTTCATCGCGACGGTTACCGCCACGACAAGATGCCAGTGCAATGCAGTCTTGATAACGCAGTAGTAGTATGATGAAGCACACTCCCGGAACAGCCAACGTTGGAAATCGACCGTCGCTCAACTCCGCGCCTCCCGCACAGGCAGCAACAGCCTCCCTGGAACGGCCTCTGCATTCCAAGAGTACAAGGATACTATTTATGTACTATACGTACAGTGTACATACATGCGTACACACGTACATGCGTAAATGCATACATTGCCAATACCATTACAAGACCACTACAACTGTCACAACCACGGCCTGTCAGCACTACTACCACTACCGATGTCAAAACTAGCATTGCTATGACCATTGCCACTACTACCACGTTTGCCATCATTATTACTACTATGATTCCCATGATGAATGCTAAAACCACCAGTACCATGATTACAACAAAGACTACCAGTGATACTAGGATAAAAAGTCTAACCTAGCCAGCGAGCTATATAGCTAGCTAGCTACAATACACACACAGAGACAAAGACACACAAACACAGGCACAAACACACACACACACACAGAGACAGAGACAGAGACACGCACACACACACACACACACATGCACATGCATGTGCACATATACATCCACAAGCGCATGCACATGCACATGCAGATACTTGCATCTACATGTGTACATGAATATACATACAAGTGTATATTCGTGTAAACATACATATACGAGTTCATTCATACATGCATGCATACATACAAACACGAATACATACATCCATACACACACACACACAACTCCATAGAACTGTATGCGTTCATCCATCCACTCATCCGTCCATCCATACCTGCATACATGCATCCATCCAAACATACCGACATACAATCATGGAAGCATGCACACAGGCATGCATACATGCATGCATGCATACAAACGTACATACACACATGACTACATACACACATACATACCTACCTGCCTCCCCAACTACCTCCCCAGCTACCTACCTACCTACCTACCTACCTACCTACCTACCTACCTCCCTGCCCGCCTGCCTGCCTGCCTGCCTGCCTGCCTGCATCCCTGCATGTGTACATAAATGCTTACATAAACACCTCAATGCATGCAAGCATACTTACATACGTACGTACATACATAC
>CAJNJA010061208.1:0-23600 GCA_905231915.1 Symbiodinium necroappetens
CCCGGCGCCGGCCGTTGGATCAGAACCTGCACGCCGAACGGCGCTTGCAGCGCTACCATCCACACGACGAAAAAGAAGCGTCGTCCAGTTTTGGCGTCTGAGCTAGTAGTGCGGCGGTTGTTCACCGTGCACCCCAGAAAGGGCGTGGGGCATGGCGGATGGGTACGCCTGTTTTTTCATTGCTGGTGCAAAGTGTGCGCTGTGCCATGTGCCTTGCGTTTGAAATGCTTTTGAAGTTTACTCACTGCTTCAGACTTCAAATGTCGCAGCCGAGGCTTATCTGGCTTCGCTCACTCATTCCCAGGTGTTTTCCTTTGCTCAGGGTAAGGCAGGTCCTTCTTGCTGTTTCCTTCCACCATGCAGCTTTTGCCGCTGTGCGCTAGATTGGCACCTACTTTGATGGGGAGCGGTCATACCTCGACGTCACCAACGGCACTGAGGCCCGGACACTGTCCGTGACAGAAGCGCATGCTGTTGCTGAAGAGACTGAGGCCTTTCTGGCATCTTTGGAGACTTTGACTGCCAGCTCAACCCTTAGCATGAGTTGACCTTGAAGCTTCCAGGCCTCGGACAGGTGCTGAGTTCAACCTCCTTACTTTTCCATGTTGAAACGCTCTCGAGCTGTTGGCAAACAATAGGCCTGAAGCGCTTGTGCTGTGACAAAGTCGCAAGGCCCCAGCGAGCCCTTCACCTTCCAGGGATCGGCGCAGCAGCTGACGATTGTCGTCTACGGGCCGAGGGCCCAGCCAGAGGGAGAGGGGGGAGGCGAGAGGAGGGGAAGGGCCAGCATTGCAGTGCAAGATGCCCCTGCAAAACACTTTGCACTGCACCATAGGACTCCGATCGAATCGGAGGTTTTTATGCGCTTACGACTATCGCATGTGAGCATGTTTCGGTTACCTGCCAGCAAAGCTGGGCAAAACCGCAAGAAGCGGGGAAATGTGCGTACTTGTTGACGTTGTTGTTATGGCTGCGCATGGAATGCAGAAGTGAATCTGTTTTTTTTTTTTCTGTTTCGTGCCTTCTTTCTCTGTTTGGCTTGGCCGTGTTGCAGATATGTGCGCAATCGGAAGCTTGTGTGGTATGCCTCGAAGCACAGGGCGACACCGAATGCCATTTTCATCTTTCACTTCCTGGTGGAGAACAGCCTTTCAGGAGGTCCATGTCCACGATTGTGTTTGATAATGCTGTATCTACATCCGTGTTGGCAATGTCTCTTAAGAGATAAACTGTGCGACAATGTGCAATGTGCAGTGTGACCAGCCACACTTGATGTGACGGTGTTCTGTTGCATGGAGGCTTAGTTCCGACGATTCACAAAGACGTCTTCCAGCTCGATCCGGACCTTGGTCAATGAATCTAGTTCAGAAAAGTGGGAGGCCGGAATGAGAGCTCCCACGTTGAGTTTCTGCCGCCAGGAACCCACCGAGAATCATGTCTACCTCGCTCTGGTTTCAGTGCTTGCACTCCTTTTGCTCTTCATGGAGATCAGAAGGCCGCATGTGATGGGTTTGAAACTGCATGAAGAGTCGTCACTTCGGAACAAGAGGATCCTTCACTGCCCCGCATCCTGCACCTTTGAAGAGGCCCAGCGACGAGAGACCACATGTTGAAAGTTGAGTGGTGCTGGCACTTGTTGTTGAGCGTGCTTGCTGAGGACAGGACGAAATGCTCGGTGTGGACACTACTTTTCCTGTTAGGCCCACAGCAACGCCGATGCTTTCTGTTCGAAGTAGTGCCGTGCAAATCAGCCTTGGTGCCTGCACCATCGTTTTCCAACCTGCACACACGGGACAACGAGGTTGCTGCCAGCCCTGATCTTTGCCATCACTTGCCTCATGGTCTTGCAGGATTTGTTCACAGGAAATCTCCTGCAGGCTAGCAATACATGACTCGCAAGAAGCAGCTCAACAGAGGGGATTTGGTCGTGCAGGCGGGGGAGACGTCCGACGAAGATCTTTACGCCGCTCGCCTCCATTCTGTTATTTGTATGGTGTGTGTATGTGTGCGTGTGTGTCTCTGTGTGTCTGTGTGTGTGTGTGTGCGCGCGCGTGTGTGTGTGTGTGTGTGTATGTGCGTGCGTGTGTGGGCGTGGGCGCGGCGAGCGCAAACAGTATTTATTCGCGCCAGCCGCGATTGTCGCCGCCGCAGAAGCTCTGGCACTTCCTGCCTGCACAGGGTCGGGGCGTTTGAGGCGGTGGTTTCTGGATGAGAAGATTTCGCCTCTTCGGCCTCTGTCTGTCTCGGAAATCATGTTCGAATCACTGTAGTCTCAGCATATCTCAGCACTGTGTCCGGTGTGTTTGCATCGCGAATCATTCGACATCCTGGATGCGTTGCGCTGACTTCGCCTTGCCGCTTCTGTTCACAGTCCGTTGTCTTTCCCTTTGTGGATCGAGGATCCTTGCCATTTGCCCTTTCTTTTTGTCCTTGGTCGGCTTCCCTTGCGAGACGCGCCAGTTTGATTGACTGGTTGAGCATGTGGTCACTGTATTGCTGTGTTGTACGACATACCTGCAGCCGATCTTCTTATCCCGGAATCTATTCAGTTTCTTTGCACCATGTGCTACTGCCATGGTCGAAAAGCCCAGCCTGTGCGCATGTCGGTATTGTTTTCGCCTGCCTTCGGTCCGCTTGATTACGCTCTGTAGGAAAGTGGTGCCCGGGACGACGGATCCGTCCTTCATGTTCGCATGCGGACCTTGCTGCCAGGATTGTGGCTCATGAAAGCTAGCTGAACTGGGGGAAAGACCGTAGCATTGAAGCAAGCTACCTGTAGTAGTGCCAGTGCTACTACTGCTTGACCTATTAGTTGGTCATTTTATTATGAAACAAGCGGAAGTCTTCTCCCTCGTTGCACGAGGTGTTGCGAAATTACAAGCTTTTGCGAGACGCAGGTTTGCGACCAGCGACGTTGTTATTCCCCACTCGCTAAGTAGAGACCCTCGCAGGCCTGGCCTAGTACACTGTGAAGGCTGCACGCATGTTTGTTGCATGCAGGGGTGTGCGTGGGGACAGGGCCTAGGCCACTGAGGCCAGACTAGGCCAGAGGTGTGCAAGTCGAACGGGAAGTTTTCTCTTGGACTAGAAAAGTCGGCCAAGGATTATTTGTGGCTGCGGATCAAGATGGATCGTAGTCGTCTGGCGTGGCTCTTGGGATGCTGACGCTGACGGGCCTTTATTTGCAATCCGAACCAGGCCATCATTGTGATAACGCTTTTCCTCTTCAACGTCCTGAACCTCGGCTGCATCTTGGGGTCGGAAATGTAGTCGGCAAGGACTCGCCGTATCTCGCCGTGTCCCGGACACTGACATCCTGAGTCCCAACCCTCCCTTTAGGTAATGTTGAACCCAGGATGTTGAAATACCTGCTGCTGCACTTTCCACAACTCCTTTCGGCAACGCAGATCGTGTCGAGACCTCAGCTCCAAGGGCACAGGCCCAGATCTCGAGAGCACTGGAGCCGAAGATTCAGAGATTCATTTTAGGGAAGAGTGCGAGACTAGGGACGACCGGGGACGGGGAGAGAGAAGGAGGGCTCAAGGGTAATTGCAGAACCCGTGGCCTTGAAGGCCTTTAGGGGCAGTAATGTCACTGGAGTTGTTTGCCTCAAAGTGCATGTGTTGGGTTTCAGAAAGATGAGACACCTCTATGCACGTAAGTATATGTGTGTATGTATATACATATACACACACATACATAGGTTTCGGATCGAGCTCTGCTAGGGCGCAGAGAATAGCCGACGGCCCCAGTGCCTGCGAGCACGTTTGAAGCCATAGCCCTGTACCATCCGCGATCCCCTAATTACCTGGCATCGCCGGCTTCGCAGGTACCGGTCACTTGCAAGGGCCAGAGTTGATCTGGCCAGGTCAAGGCCGGGGCGGACTTGGCAAGGCTCCAAGCCAACCACACCCAGCCACACTGCCGAGAAGCTGCAGAATCCTCAATGGGCAGGCAGCAGCGATGGAAAGAAGATGCCCATGGATCGTGGCAACGCTCGGGACACTACTCCTTTGGTTGGCAAGAGCCCAAGGGCGAGGACAAGGACATATTGGAAGCCAAGGAGAAGGGCAAGAACAATGCCAATGCCTTCCCGACGTACGACATGATGGTGGTGGACGGGGCGATGCGCCCGGTGCAAAAGATCGTCAATGGAGTACGGCAATCAAAGGGAAAGCTGCGCAAGCTAGAGACGGAGTCCGAAGAGGCCGGCAGCAAATGGAAGGCTTACCAGGAGGGCCTCAAAAAGACCTTTGTTGCAGAGAGGGCAAAGTTCTACGACAGGAAGGAGAAGATTGCCAAGGAGAAGGCCGGGCAGCAGGAAATCCAGGCGGAAAACATCCAGGAGCTTCGCGATATCCTGCTGAACCCAGAAGATGGAGACGGATGCCACCCCGACGAAGGCCATGAACGAGTGGGCAGGGCCTTTCGGAGCTCCTCGCGGGAGTCCTCGGAGGCAAAAAAAGCCACAGAGCAGGTCCTGGAGGTGCTGGAAGCACATCGTGCCACTACGGCGGACCCCGACACGACGATCGACAAGGGCTGTGCCGATGACACCGGTGGTGGTGCCCAAGCGACCAAACCTGACGTCTCGGATCGAGAGATGCGCCACCGTTCATAACCGATGTCATCTCTGCCCCGCAGATCCATCAAGGAGGCCGGCAAGATGCCTGCCCCGGTGCACAGCGGCAGTCCCCCTGGCAGACAAGCTCGACCTGCGGTGCCGGGAGATCGCTAAGAACGTCGCCACGGTCCGCATCCACGACGACGAGACGAGCCTCCTGCGACGGACAAGAACCCGAGGAGGCGGAGTGATGGGACAGCCCATGTTCCTGGGAACTCGCTCCACTGCACGACCGAGTGTGGAGACAATCCATATAGCGGGCTTTTTCGGCTAGTCCCGCCGAACAGCAGCATTTTGGGTTTGTCTGCTCTGATGAAACACTCCGGATGGCTGAACCTTCAATTTTGCGGGAATGCATTGTGATGGGACCATGCATACGGTGTCGGTTCTATGACATCATGGGCATGATGCAAACTTTTTTGACTATGTGGAGGCCTTCTGTCTCGAAACAGTAGAGGACACCCAGTCCTTCTGGAGAAGCCTCCTCCTGGCCCCGATGCTCCTTTGCCTTGTCTCGCAGTTGATTGTGCTGAACGCTTACCCACGCCGGCGACATCCAGGTGGAATGGCTAGGAAAAGGAGAAAAACACCGCCTTGGCTTCAGATCTCCTGATGCTGACCGCCCTTGATCTACCAGCCTCAGCTGACATGGAGCCCTGGCGGGACCGACAAAGCACTTTACGAGAACAGCTGCCTAACGCGGAGATGACAGCGGCACTTGGAACTACCCGGATGCCATCTAACCGGATGGGCCGCGGATTAGGCCGCCGCCACCGCCGAACAGGGATACGGACCGATCGATGAGGACATGGGCGGAATTTGGCACCCGAGGAGGATGTGTTTGACATGGGTTACATCCCCACACTATGAACCAGAAGTGGTCGATGTTGAGCTCCCTTTCCCACTTTCTTTCAGGGCACTATGGCACTAGATGCCCGGCAAGTCGGCCTGGGACTTTTCTCCTTTCACACGTCGAGCCCCCTGACGAGGTATGCAGCACTGGCCCACATTCGAGCAACCATGGAGGGCCGACGTCTACGCCTTCGGAGGCCTCCGTCCGCCCAATGATGGCTACCACTCAAACAGGGCGGCTTGGTGCAGCGCACTTCGCTGTACACCTTTTGTGCCACAACGGCGAGTGATTCTCGCGACTTTGCCCACAAAATCTTTGTCTTGTGGGCAAGACTCACAGACAGGATTACGAGCATGCGTGCGCGGCCTCCAGCACACAAGAAGCGCATGGAGCGCATGGAAAATCATGTGTGCTTTCGGAAACAAAGGAAAGCGAGTGAAACCCAAACATCCGTAGTTGTAGGCCAGCTTCGCATTGGCACGGAGGAAGTAGAAGCCTCGCTGGCCAATCCTCCCAGCCTGGTCCGGTGGGAGCCACATCCCGCTCGTGTACAACTCGCTCAGCGCCGCATTCATGGCCTTGGCCGCACCAGCCTCAGAAGTTATGGCTCCGAGCCCACCGGACCAAACGGGCAGCAAGATTTGGAAGCTGCATGGTTTTTCTCCCGGGACAGCTTGCTATATGCAACCGTGAGCGAGCCGGTTAGCTGTGTTGTCCCAAAGGTGCTGTGGACAGTTTGGAAACGCATCTTACAAAGGGATGCAGTACAACTCGTAGCATGCCCGGTCTTCTGGGACACCAAGATAGCCTTTGTGCGGCGGTTGTCCAGATGCAAACTTTAATGAGACCTCGAACCAACTCCTGAAAGCCGTCAAAGCAGATATCTGTACGTATATGTAAATATGTGCAGTATATGTATGTATGTATGTATGTATGTATGCATATATACACTATGCATACATACATATTGCTCCTAAACACAGCAGGCGGCAGTTGCGGCCTCGCAGCCGAGCGTGATCGCATGTTGCAATCAATGTTGAAAGTGAAAACTTGGACAGGAGGAAGATTGCAGCGCCTCTCTTGACAGTCCTCCTCATGGTGTGCTTGACGATTTTCTCGTTCGGAGTCTGCTTCCAAGTTGTGAAATGCGCGCAGATTTAGCTTGTGGCCGCTGGCACCCCGAGCATGCTTGCGATTCAGGTTTTCTTGTACACAGTCTATGGGACAACCTTCAGCACTTTCCAAGATGTGGCTGATGCCTGAGTAAATCGATACTGTCAGAGGTTCGGTCCTTCCCAATTCGCCCGTTTGCACGAGGCCTCTACATGGCTTAACGTTGTGCTTTGGTCGATGGGCTACATCAAAGACTGGAAAGCATACTATGAGTTCCAGGTGCGACGGGGCGTTGTCCGAGACTCCTAAAGCTGCTGATGGATCTACACAGAGAGAGGAAGTGACAGAAATACTTCTCAATTGATATGTTGCAGAAGGGATCTAGTGGCGATTAGCTTTCCGTAAAATCCGAAACCTGCTGGCAGCCTGCGTTGTGGACTTTCAGCATCTTTGTCGCACTCTGCATCATCCAGCTGACGCTCAACATTCTGCCAGCTGCAGCCCCAGAGACGGAGACTCCAGCTTAAATGAAGCCAGCCTCGCCTGCCAAGCTGCATCTGCTCAGGCCGTCATTATGCTTTCTCACAAGAAGGAAGCCGACCTCGTGGAAAACTACAGCTCCCAAGACGAGAACTAGACAGTCGTAGGGCAGGGAATCAAGCAACGCTTGCACTAGAGGTTACCACACATTCTGGGCTAGCGAGCGCAGCAAGAATGTTGGCCAGAAAAGCCTAAATCCAGCTCTGGTAGGTGCTGGCCTTAGCTCTCACTCCTATGATTGCGAGCGCAATCAGCCGTGCCTACATGGTAAGTTTGCTTCACAGCAGGCTGGGACTTCACGAACCCGAAAGAGCCCAAAGAGGTCCTGGCCTGAAAGCACGTCCTTGTGGGTCCATGCTTGCACACCCTGATCGGAGACAAGGTTTTTGACAAGTGATGCATCTCAAGTTCCGAGTCTGCCCACCGGTTCGCCATCTGTGTAAAACAGCCCTCCGATTCACGACTTCGGGTTCGCAATCCTTAAGCAGTCCCTGATGATGTGCCGGAGCAGTTTCCGCCAGAATTATTTAAAGCGTGGCGAAAAGTTGCCACAGAGGACATTGCATCGGCTGGGCCGATTGCGTAAAGGTGTCACCCAGGCGCAAGGCCCTCAATCAGGTTTGAAACCCTTGAGATGCCTTCCAATGGAACTCGGCAGCTTCCGTTTTTCAAGCTGCCCTGAACATGCAGTGTCAAAGAAAAGCCTTGAAGCCTCGGCTAGGGACAGTCGCACTTTTGAGCATTGCCGAATCTTGGAGTGCGATGAAGCCTCGCTGCGCAGTGTCCTCATCATTCCGTGGCAAATCTCCTTTGATATCCATCCTGGAGCGCTGGCCTCTAGCTCAGTCGCCTCTACAAGGTTCTTGGCGTTCTTCCTCCAATCTAGAATCTAGGCCACAGCAGTTGACATCTTTGTTGACATCATCTTCAGTTTCGATCTGGAACCTCGTCCCAGATTTATGGGCGTGATTCGGTGAAGCAGTGACGGCGGACTTGCAGAGCTGGGGAAGCTCAGGCTCTGTGCTTTCGCACTGCTTTTGTGGATGCCGATGGAACCATCGACACCGTGGGGGTCTCGCAGCACTTCTTGAGAGCATCATGGCCTTGTTCGATTGAAATCTTGCGAGTCCTGCTCTCCAGACAAATGCATGGCCGAGCATCGGCATGTTGTCGGCAATGAGGCTACATGAGATGAATGTGTTCTGATCGGAAAGGTCTCTTCAGGAAAATGAGCAACAGAACCAGGTCAAGCCAAACCGTGACCTGTCAAGTCTGGGAAGTCTGTATTGGCTTCTGCTTTGTGTTTGCAGACTGCTATCGGTGACGATGCTGTATGCTGGTGACTGCTGTTGTTGCTGCCTTTGCAGCGCTTGTCTGATCTGATACGGGACATCGTCATAGTCACTAGGCTAGGCATCACAGCTACTTCAGATCACCATCCGCAGATCCTGTAGGGTCGGGACTCGGGTACCAGGAAGTGGGGCCCTGGGCACCACCACCACAACCCCAAAACCCTGATTCCAAGCCGAGGCCTTTGGCAAAACTCGGTACATTTCTCGATTTGTGCACCAATGCTTGAGCCACGTCGATCGTGGCGTTGGTGGGATAGTGCGAATGAGTCCGTTCAGACTCCGCGAAGCAATGCTTACATATGCAGGCATGACACGTCACTACCAAACACAGTCCTCCTCACGTTTCACTGTACAAAGAAAAAGTGCCCAAACGGAGGTAGTGAAGATCACATAACAAACGCAGCACTAACCAGTGGGCGTTCCAGGCGCAAAGTCACCAACCTTCACTCCGTTCTGCTGCATGGTTAACTGCTGCCCTCTAAAGATCCAGCATCTACCACACAACCGCCAGGAGCAAACAAGCAAACTCTGTCGGTGAGCACTGAAACTCGTAAAGGACACAATGATCCACCCATCGTTCAACAGACTACTGCAATCGGAGCTTCGTGTAGTCCAGAGTCTCGCACTTCACCCGCAACGCGTGCGAGCTAACGACGAACAACTTTGGCCTTGCTTGTTCTAAGGCCTTGTTTGTCAATGGATCCGCTGGAATCTCTGTACCGCACATGTACTTGATCGCGATGCCCTCGGAGACCGCCTGATCACGAACCCAACTGCAGCGCAGGCCAAATTGCCAAGTTCTCGTAGCTTGGTGATGTTGATGTCTTTTCAAGAGATTCGTCAGACATGCGACATTGTCCCCAAACAAGGGCAGAGCCGGTCTGCGCGTCGTGAGCCTCCCTGTTTCACGCACTCCGATATCCATTTCCAGTGCCGTGGCGCCAGCATCCGCTTGTGCTTCGAATGCCCTCCACGCGGTAATGTAGTGCATGCATGACGTCCATGCTGTGACATGCTGTCCCCAGGAGACCAGAGCGCCAGTGCGGCTGCGGCTCGAGCCTACACCAAGCGATGCATCACCACAGAAATGCATTGGATCACGCATTCCAACTGCATTCTTGTACCACAGGCCACAGTTTTTGTTGTGCAGCAAGTAGCGCCACGCCCAAATTGCACCTTAGCTGCCTTCGTAGGGCTGAGCGTGGCGATACAGACTATCCTCCCGTCACTGCTGCGATGTCTGGTCTATTTTTGAGTGCCAACCACATCAAGCCTCCGATGTGCGATTGTGCAACTTGTATGCCCCTGCCAGAGGGATCCGGCTCTTTACAAGCTCAGCTTCTAGCCAATGTGTTCGATGGACGAACGCAAAAAAAACTGTGTTGCGCTTCAGCTCACATCCAAAGAATGTCAGCTCATTCCGCACCGGGATCTCAAGACCAACACAACACGTCATGCTCCGCAAAATCCCTTGAAGACAAGATGCCTGGATTCCTCAATGTCCAAGACGGCATGAATGCCTTTGCCAAAGCAGCGACGAAGGTCCCACCAAAAATCCGTCGTCCACATAGAAACAACCAGAGCTGGGATCAGCATCCGATTCGTTTGCCACATTCCACACACCGGGTTCAGGCGGACTAACTTCAGTCGCTGACCAACTTCAATCGCTGACCATCGGGATTAACTGCCCTTTTCACCTCAAGCTCTGCATATTTGTCGTGTTCCCAGAATTTCGGATTACGATGCAGCCCGTAAGGAGCTCGCTTGAGCTTCCAAAGCACTGATCCGCTCACGATGTTGCGCTTCACAAGCGCTGGCGGTGGGGACACGTACACATTCTCGCCTTGGATCTTTGCGTTTAAGAAGCCGCGCTGATGTCCAGCGCGAGGCCTCTCCAATTGTGGTGTCGTGCCATCAAACTCGCTGCGATCCGTATCGCTTTTGCCCCAGGGTTCAAAGATTGGTTTTCTGGCGCATGCGGTATGGTACCCTTTTCCCACTTCCCACACACCACCAATGCCACCTTGGCCTGCCAACTCTTAACGATGCATCTTCAACCGAGGCACCATCCTCAGTTTCATCAGCACGAATCGGCTTCGCACCTGCGGGGACTTTGGTTCGCTTTGCCTCGTCGTAGACATCTTTGCTGGCAAGATTCTCAAGCTTTGTGCCCACGCCTCCGTGAGCCATTTTTCCAAGTCCACTTCTGAAGTGGTTTTTCCTGTCAGGTTGGTTTGCGAAACTGAATTGCTTGGCCTACCTCCGTACCGGCATGTACCGGCTTGAGCTTGCGTTGCCAGCGTCCTCTGCTCTCTCCGGACTAGCAAGCTTGTACTTCATCGTGGCAGCGACATCGTCGGCCTCAGGCTTGATGAAGTCCACTGCAGCCTCCTGGAGTCAGCATGTTTACTTCAGATCCCGTTCAGTGGAAACCCATACCATCTGCTCTTCGGCAGGTCCCGTGACCACCCTCCATCGCTTCGTCACTTGATCGCCCAGCACTTGAAAGCGAACTATTTGAACCGAAGTCTCGCCTCTGCGCCTTACCATGGCTCGGCCTCCACCTGGAGTCCTCGTCATTCGCTAGGAAGATGGCTTCATCCTCCGTACGCCTTAGGTTCGAAAACTTATGCTACCGTTGCAGGTAGCCTGACCAGCACGGTGATCAGCTGGCAGTGGCAACTGTATTGATTTCTGACGCCGCAGAGAACATCCACAGTCGCAGGGGTAGCTTACCGTGCAACAACAACAAAGCAACTGCAGATTTGATCAGTCCTACTAGCCGCTCCGCCTTCCCATTATTTTGTTGAGGCGAGTGCGGAGCACTCGTTGTTGGCCAAATGCTCAGTCGCTGGACTTCTGCAATGAATGCCTTACCAACGAATTTTTGGCCCACGTGGATGCGGAACACTTCTGGGACGCCCTGACTGAGCGACATGATTTGGCGCATGATTGAAGCCAAAGCTTGAGCTACTTCCTCGGTTTCGTTTGTTAGCAACAAACGCACGAACGGCATGTCACAGGGAACTCTCAACCAGTGCATAAAGTTTGCAACAAAAAGTAGCGATGATGTGAAAATGTAGCTGGATGAGGGGCTGACTAGTCCATGGGCAAAGGGCCCTTGGAAACGTCGCTCGGATCAGCCGTCGACATTTGCGTTTGTAACACACTTGGGACACCTCCGCTGGTGAAGGCCCTTGCTGCATTGCTGCGGAAGACGCTTGAGTGCTTGGAAACGCGCCATGACGCGCCTTTTCCAGAAAAGATGATGCAGGACCACACTCAACACTAGCAGTCACGCAGGCTATTGGCTCGACACGCGGAGGCTTTGGTGAGGGCTCACCCTGAAACCTACATGCAAGCCCACGAACTTTACACGAACCCCTCAGACCCAAACCCACACACTGCATGATCACCGGTGTCGTCATCTTGACTGGATGTTCTCGGGTTCATGCTGGCGGTGGCTGCCGAAGCTGCTACGGACTGCACATGTGTTGACATGTTGAACCCAAGCTCGCTGAGAGTTGCCATGATGTTGCGATTCGCTTTGCTGAAACGCTGAGAGCTGCAGGTACCTGGGTGGGCCTCTGCTCTGCCATACCATACCTTGGCGCACCTGACGGCGGCTCCTGAGATGGGGAGCAAACGGCCAACGAGGACCTTCTCCTCTGTTACTCATTGCAAAGCCTCTCCATGTTTGAACTCAGTACAGCCAACAAGGCCCAATCCAGTCTCAGGAGGATTGTGAATCACGATGATGCTTGAAAGTAGTGTCGATGGCAAGAACCAGGCTCGTGAAAGTGTGATGGGGAAGTAGCCGAGCATCCACATACGAGGCGCGAGGCATTGTGTTTCTCCATCAGCCTGCAATGATGTCCGCGTCCGCTGGCCCGTGACCTGACATACAACCTTCGTGTGTTGCTGCCCCTCCTGATACCAATATCGTAACAACGCATCTCAACAGAACATGCCTCCAGCCTGCGCTAAGCGTTGAACACTGAGTGACCATTCCTGAGTGTCATCCGAATACTTAATGCACAAGATCTAGGCCCTCAACGTGATGGCAACTGGCGGTGGTGACTTATGTACGATTGCGTTGCACAATGCTCATGGTTGTTAACTGTGGGCGGATCGTTTCATTTGTTCGTCAGTCTACAAGTACACAGGGCTTTGAGCCTTGTGTGCTCGGATGCTTTCTCATTTTCCTCGTCTCTGTACCCCGAAAGGCTCAGCATCCTGCTCCCCTTCGAGTGCATGCCCGATCTCTTGCGATGAGCCCACGTCCAAGTCTCCGGCGGCTCCTATAGCATAACGTAACCTCGATTGATGGCTTGTGAGGCCTCTAGGATCTCGCATCCAGGAACTACGGGAATGTCTCAAATCATCCTCTCCAAGATGATCCAGATCTGCTCCGTTGCGCACGGATCGCGCACCATGATGCTGTTGCACTCTCTCTGAACAGTCGTGCCACATCTGAGTCACCGGATACAGCTCTGACAAAGTTTGCAACATGCAACTGCTGTCCCATGGAGGTCAAGCTGATGAGCTCCTGATATGTAAATCCGTCCCGAGAACACTCCCATGCTTGCCGCTCCAGTGCTCGCGATTCGTCAGGATGCAAGCACTCCCAACAAGCGGCACTAGGAATCGTGGGAGTTTGACTATGCTGGTCCATTTCATCTTCTCCTAACGTGATCATCCAAACAAAATCACATGGAGAGGAAGGTGACTGATCAAAGCTGCCCCGAGACCCTGCTCGCATCATGCACGCGCGTGCATGCGTCTGTTCCCGATCCCTGAGATGCTCCTGCAAGACATGGTGTTTCAGGAGTGTTGGCGTTTCGCTGCTGACGTAGTTGGGGCGTCGTCTCGGCTTTTCATTGGTTGACCTGCATCCCGATTTCCCAACATTCGCCCTTCAAAATGTCCAGCTTCGGACACTCCTTCAGAAGTCTGAAAGCAGCATGTGAAACCTTATCAGATGCTGCTTGCGTGCTCTTCGGTGATCTCTGAAGTTGTGGTAAGCTTGAAGGTATTGGCGGGGGCGGCTGTGACGGTGCAAAGCTCAAACCTGGAGGCTGCGCCCACAACGATATCGGCCTATCGTCATGAGCATCCCACCACTCGTCTGCAGCGTCTGCTGCGTCAGTTTCGTGCTGGACACCTGGAGTGCCATAGACGTGATGAGCAGGTTCTGCATGCTCAACCAGAGGACTTTGAGCCTGCACGGTCTTTCGGGATGCCGCAAGCTGTTGAGCAGCCTTGTCATCGCCAATATGCTTCATCAGTACGGCCGTGTTCGTCTCCAGCTCTCCACAGCCCCTTCGAAGTTCGGTGGTAATCTCCAGACTCTAACAGCACTCTTCAGCCGGGTGTCGCGGTCAGCAGCGGCATGCGCACGGGATTCAAGATTCTCCATCGTTTTATCAAGACCCAGTTGTACATCATGCATTTGAGCACCATCACTCTTAGTCAAGACGTCTGCCTCGCGTAAAGCATCGAGGCGCTCCCTTAGCTCCGTCGTGAGAATTACATGACCAGCCTCACACTCCCGCGACTTCTTGACTCACTACTTTGCCGCGCTCTGTGTGAACTCGTTCCGATGCGTCCATGCATGCCCACTCTGCCTGCAGGTCTTTGATAGTTTGAATCAACATGTTCATATGTGCTCATGTTAACTTAAACCGTGGCTTGTGCTTGGCTTTCATTCTTAACTGCCGCTTCCAATTGATCCACGCGAGTCATGAGCTCCGTGAACTGGCCATTGGCCCGTTTCCACAAAATCTCAGTGTCTTTCATTGATTGGCCTACTGCTCCCAAATGCTGTCGAGTAGCATCTGCCTCCCCTGTGACAGGAGAGACACATGCTGCTAAGCGTTGTGTCCGAAACTGCATGTCACCGCTCAGCTCATCAAACCTCCTCTGCACATCATCTGAAGACGATACAGTAGAAAGCGCGCCCCTTCGGTCAGATCTCAGCATTTGCAAGAACTTTTCAGGTGTTTGCACCTGCAACATCTGCTGCAATCTTAGCTCTGATGGAAGAAACGCTGCCGATGCGAACTGCAGGTGCTCTCTGGCTGGTTCTGCATGCGCTTCAGCGTTTGGGCATGTCAGAACCTGTGTTTGCGGACTGCTATCGGTAACGATGCTGAATGCCGGTGACTGGTGTTGTTACGGCCTTTGCAGCGCTTGCCTGATCTGACAGGGGACATCATCATAATCACTAGGCATCGCTGCTACTGCAGATCAAGCTCCGAAGAACCGGTAGGGTCGGGACTCGGGTACCAGGAAGTGGGGCCCTGGGCACCACCACCGCAACCCCAAAACCCTGATTCCAAGCCGAGGCCTTTGGCAAAACTCGGTACATTTCTCGATTTGTGCACCATTGCTTGAGCCACGTCGATCGTGGCGTTGGTTGGATAGTGCGAATGAGTCCGTTCAGACTCCGCGAAGCAACGCTTGCATATGCATGCAGGACACGTCACGACGAAACACACTTTGCATCTCAACTCGTCGGATGCTTGCATCATCTAGGTGGGGTTGGGGGGTTTTCACCGAAATTCTGATGTTCATGCTAGCTCATGTGCTTGAGCTAGTAAGTGTCAGCAGTGGCAGACAGCATGGCAACGAAACCAGCTGCAAATGCAGGGTTCGGGTTCGGCAACCGGAACTCGAAGCCTCTGCTCCAATCAGGTCGGATGGCACATAGCAGGGCGGTATATGAGGATCCATTGCCTCCGCATTGCCAGGCCGGGGCGAGTAGCTCATGGGGCTCATGATAACGCCAGGACCTGGTTCACTCCCGACTTCCTCTCGACGTTTCCCGTGGATCGTTTCGTTGAGGCCGGCCTAGGGCCTCGGGGGCATCGGCATCGACGCAGCATGCATGTCCTACGTGGCTTTGCATCCACAGGCCATGACTGGTGGCGGCGGCGCCGAAGCTCGTGCCCTGAAGATGGTGCGGCCCACATGTGTGGCACGTTGGGCACTGCATGCTGGACCCAAGACTGTCGTGCCTGAGCGAAGATTCGAATGGTGCGCCTCATGCGACTTCTGAAGCTAGCACGAATGCTGAAGATGGGTCTGGCTCCTGGCGCTTGTATCAGTTTCGCAAGCCTCCTGTGTCAGTCTTTGTCTTTGGTTGAACCGAGGACGGCTTATCCAGAGAGTTGAGGACTGCGGCTCTGGATCGGGATTTTCGCCATTTCAAGCAATGGATGATCAAGGCCGATGGCGAAGTTAAGTTATATGTCATTGAAGCGAGTACCAACAAGAACATACTCGATTTCAAGGCAGCAGCACACAAGTCGGATGTGAGTCGAATGCACCCACCCGGTGCATGGAAGGGCTTTGGCATGCTCGAGCATCTTCGAACCGGTTGAACACCCACATCCATTCGAAGCCCACGACAAGAGGGGGGAAGATCCATTGCAGCAGAGATTCTCAATGTCCTCATCGTGGAGTGATGGACACTTAGTGACGCTTGAGTCAGGCTGAGGACAGGGAAACACTAAACGAACCCAGCATTGCCACTCTTGGCTTTTCTGAAGCCGTCACCAAAGCAAGTCTTGGTAGTCCTTCAGCATCTTCATCCAGCTGTGCATTGCCGCGACTTGTGTTCGCCATCATGTCTGCTGTCCAGGACCTCCTTGACCTTTCGCACCTCACGCTGAAGCCTGCTGCCTGTTAGGGTAGGCTCGGTGCCTAGTTGCCAAACTACTTAAGCCAGGTGTCTGAACTTGGGGGCCAAGCTCACCGTGATGTCGCACTTCCTTGGCTGCTTCTGGTTTGCTGGCAACTTTACATGCAAGTTTGCAGCATCTACTCTGGCATAGACTCAACTTTTTGGAGAGCATGCAGGCTTCGTGAAGGACAGATGTCTGTGCCCAGTGGCAGGTTTTTCGTTTCGACTCACACAGACACCTCTGCCACACAATGCGAGTCTGGCTTACTTGGTTGCAACAAGGCATTGCCCACTCCTGAGCCATAATGCAGCACATGTAGATGACAGGCCCGAAAAATTAAAACCTGAGTTTCAGGTCATCAACAACGTGGTGGTCCGAGGTCAACATCGGGCCGGAAGACAAATTTGATCAGTGACCTTCGGGTTTCTTTTGAGACCAGCATGTCTTATTGCCCTGGCCAGGTACATCGCCTCCCTGTACTGGGCTTTCACTACAATGACCACGGTAGGCGCAGTGAAGCCTTGGTGTTCGGAGATTTCACTTGCCTAGACCGAGAAACACATCTGTGTACTAGAGACAGGCGACTGCAGCATGTACTTCTGATCCCACACATTGGGACCCTCCAGCGGATTAGAGGCATTGAAAGTCGAGCAAGTCGTATCCGCAGGAGCTTTTGGGCCTCCTTGGGATCAGGTTCCATGAGCCGACTTTCATGTTGAGGCCTGGAAGCATCGGTTTTGAAGTATTTAAACCGTGGAGCAGGCTATGGTGATCTGCATCCAAGAAATGATGGAGAAAGGGCCACGAGCTCGTACAAGCGTCTTCACGTAACCAGCGCTTCAAGGGCACACAAATCCCAGAAAAGGGGCCTTCAGTTGCCTGAGGTATATGCAATTGTTGCGATGATCTTCGGTGCCACGATGTTCGGCTCTGTCCTCCGGTGCTCGGATCGTCTAAGATCGACGCAGCTGGCCGCTGATCCCGAGGCTATATTATCGGGTCTATCGCTGCTTTGGCCGGACAGGAGCGCGGTATGGAGGCGACATGGTATGATGGCGTTACGCGGCATTGGTGCCTTGGACGGCTTTTGCTTGAACGTCCACATTTGAAGGCGCTCACAAAGAAGCGTTTGTCGCTGGTCCGCCACTTCTGCGAAGAGCAGCGCATCAGCCAGAACAAGGCCGTGGCCGTTTTTGAATCCTTCGGCGATCTTCGGCCCTCACCAGACCTGGTACAGGTCAAAGAAGTGATGCGGCACTACCAGTGGTTCTGGCTTGGACTTCGCCAAGCAAGCGTTGCACTAATCTGCGCTGTGAAACGATTTTGTTTACCAAAGCACTCTCGCCAGGTTCTTCTACCAAGAGCGCTCTCCATTCAATGAAACGACTCTGATGATGGATCTTCCGAACTGGCTTAGGAAGAAGGCTCAATTAAGAAAGCTTTCCTAAGGGTGTACATGACGATCCCTTGTCAGGTGTCAGCGCACATCCATCGAGAGGCGATCTCCCGAATCGGACTTTTCGCAGGTGCCGGCAAACAGTGCATCTTTTGTTTGAAGCTTCCAGGAACTTTGCTCGGGCAGTCTACAGGCCGCTGTTGTTTCGGAAGGTCCACAGCAAACTGGACTTGAAAGTGGTCCATTGCCAGATTGGTCCTAGCCTACAGACCCTCGAGTCCTTGTGAAAAGTTCAGAATGCCTCGTCGGTCAGGTTCATTTCTTGGGCGATGCGGATTCTTGAACCGCAGGCTTCCTGGCCGTGCAGCCAGGCCGTGCAGTTCCTTTGGGCGTAATCGCGAGGCAGTTTGCGCTGGCGAGCTGGTCATCAACGCAGAAGAAAGCTCTGTGGCCCGCCACCGAGCCAGAGTCTGCCCTCGTCTCCAGTGCTTGAAAGGGCTCCTGTGATTAATATAGCGCTGCACAGTGGTCCAATGGCGTGGATTCATCCTAGTCTCAGGTTTCCGTGGGAAGACTGGCAATTTGCTTCCTCTAGCCGCTCTAGCCTCTATATCCTTGGCAAGCAGGGTTTCACGTTGTAGTTTCTTCACTTCCTCTTCATCTTGATGGCGAGGGAGAAGTTACTATGGCCAATTGAACCAGCTGCGCCAGTGGCGAATGCCATTTTGCCTCAAGCTGATTGTGCCCCTGCGCACGAATTTCCGAAAACTTTCCCATCGCTCGCCTTTGCTCGCCATGGCCGCACCGGAAACACCTGCTGATGCTTGGACCGTTGTTGAGGAATTCGCGACGGCAAGGGAGCTTCGGGAGATTGATGGTGCCACTATCCTGGCACCCTTGACGGCCAACCCAAATGACGAGGAGGTTTAGATCGTCGAGAATGTTACCAGGGACGATGTCTTTGCCAAGCTTGAGGAGATGCAAAAGACAGTGGCCCGCCTCAACCTGGGAGATGATGACAACACCTTACAGGCTGAGAAGGCGACGTTGCGCCAGGTGGCCCCTACCATGTCTGCCACCGAGAAGGGTGCGGATGGCCTTTTGCTGATCCAGGGCATGCCGGAGGGTGCAGTCCTTCATCCGCTCTATGTCCTAGGATGAGATGGTTCCGCAGCAGGGAGCTCAACCGGGAACGCATCGAGAGCGCCATTGAGACGTGCCACATTGCCACAAGGCAGCGGCAGCACGAGGCACACCCGCCGCTGTGGGACGATAGGGCATTGGAGGCCAGACCTGGACCCCCAAGCCTGGAGACAAGCCCCGGACAAGGTGCCCGCACTGCTGGGCATGGATCCAGCCACCGCGACGCAAAACCTGTCGACATGGCACCGGTCCTGGTGGAGATGAAGACCAGACCTGGCGGATGAATGGCAGCATTGCCTAGGAGCCCTTGAGCCTGCCTGCCAAGCAGCGAGGCATGTGGCTGTTTCTTCTGTGGTGAGGGGGCCCTCCACCATGCCCATCGACACCTCCTTGACGAAGCTCTTCCTTCCAGAGGGCCATACCCTGGGGTTTCCCAAGTAGGTTCCTTCACTCCGACTACATCTCCTCCGACATGCGCGAGTTCGCTGATGAGGTCGCGATAGAAGGGTTGGCCCGGGCAACTTGCGAAGAAGCTCACCCCCCGTATGTTCCGGACTTCTTGAAGGATCGGCTCTGGGAAGGGGTGTGACTTCTCACTTTGGCAGATCGAAAGAAGCCTGTGGTGTCTTGCCAAAAGGCCACCAAGACCACCATCCGGGCCAGCGCTCCGGGAGGTCGTACGCGAGCCTACGCGGACCGACATGGTCGTGGCTGAAACCCACGTTGGCTTGGACTCCGGTCTGTCTGAGGCCGAAACTGTCGAAGCAGTTGAAGGATGGTTCCGAGTCCTGAGCCGGCCCAGGTGTGATGCTTCCGATATGCCCGTCGCGACGCCCTTCAAAGCCTCGGCGCACAAGGTGAGAGCCATGATTGCACCTTGCTGGAGGCTGGTGCACAGGCATGTAGGCCTCTTGCAGACCTGGCCTACGGCATCCCACTGGCAGTCCCCAGGATTCCTTTTTTGAGCGTCCTCGAACTGGAGGCAGAGTCATCCATAGGGCTGATCCTGGAGGATGATTGAGGGCATCCCGATCTCCACCACCAGAACTTGCTACGAGAGGTCAGGCCTCAAGGAGTGGAGGACTGAGTCCAACGATGATGCGTCATCTTTGCCTGCGAACAGCAGCAGGACGATGTCCTTCGTACACCTAAATTCTCGCTGCCAGAAGAATTCATTAAGCTCAGGCTTCTTGACGTCGAACTGACTGAGCTGGCTTGAAAAGGCCCCCGTGCACATGATGAGGAGCGTGTCTCTAAGAACCGACTGGAGGCGCTCCAGCTGCCTCCGAGTCGTTGGCCCCTTCCTCCTCTTTGTCCCATCATCCATCAACCGTCATCTTGCGTCTCGTCTTGAAGGGTCTCTCATCCACATCCGGCAGGGCAGAAATGATTGGCTTAACCGTCCGATCTCCCCCGAGGAGCAGTGGCGGAACTGCTTTATCAGGTACGCATCACTGCCTTCCGCTCCAGCGCTTCCATGCATCGTCTCCCAGTCTGCCAGGAGCTGCTTACGGTCACAATGCGCCGCCAAGCTGCCCTTACGGCCAGCGCCAACTGTGCCCACGGCACTCAGCGCTGGCATGGAGGTCACATTCGGTCTCGGTGAGCGTCCGGGACATCCTTCGAGGTCAAAGGAAGGTTCCCCTTGCGTGGTCCGAGGCCAGGCCAGGCAGCTCGGAGAGATGATGGGAGCTCACAGACTGCATGCTCGGGCAGGAACGCGTTGCTCTCCCGGGCCTTGGTCAGCTCTTTCCCCCAGAACTGCATCGAATCGATCTTGCAGGCCAGGATCTTGCTCCGGAGTTTGCACCTGAGGTCTCCTTAAATCTCGTTTGCGCGTCCAGCACGGCCGCCCACGAGCTGTCGATCCTTCCCCAAGCAGCTGCTCTTGAGCAAGCTTCTAAGCCTCTCCACGTCCATGTGGCGCAGCACCTCTGCCCCCAGCACCTCCTGCTCTGGGACGCTTTGCGCCCCGCTCTGCATGTCCAAAAGGGCCGGCGCATTCTCGTCCGCCGGCTGGCTGATCCAGGGCAATGTTTACTCCCTCCTCGACCGCAAGTCCAGCAAGATGCCTTCGGCCGCCATTCTCATGGAGCTTATGCTCCTGTTGCACCGCAAGGGCTGCACCCTGGCACCCTCTCACGTGAAGCGGGATTTCAACCAATGGGCTGACGAGCTTACGCACCCGGGCTACCAGGGATCGCTCCGGATCGTCGTCTCCATGTCAACCGTCTACTGAGAGGCTTGCGCCTTCTTTCGTCAGTGCTGGAATCCAAATCCGATTCCTTCTAGCTTTTGGTACTCCCTCACCTACGGCGTGGTGCGCAGTCAGGCCGAGAGGTCCCCCGCTCGCTCATTACGATGCGGGAGTGTTCTCGCCAGGCACATCAATGCCACCATGTTCTTGGCTTGAGGTCTCACGGAGGGGTCTGAGGCTTTGGGAGCCTTCGGCCCTGACTCGCTCGGGGGACCCTCTCGGATTGCCACCTTGACATTTCCACGCGCAGTGAAAAAAAGGAAGTGTAGGTGGTTACTCTCGGGTTCCTTTGCGCTCGTGCTTGCTGACATATCAGCGGCTTCTCGTTTGAATGCAGAAGCCATCGTGCATCTGTCTATTGCTGAGGAGAGCACTGAAGTGTGCACCCCTACGTCTGTCTTTGAAGTTGGCTTGGATGGATAGATGAATCAGAACAGGGACTTGATGCGCCGCAAAACCAGTGGTTTTCGAGCCTGGGTTGTTGAGTGTTCTTGCAGCACCCTCACGTGTATCAAATCAACTTCGAAGTCTGGGACATGCAGATGTAATGGTAGCCTCATGGGCTTCGGAATCTGGTGGATCACCTGCTCGGGCTTGTCTCGTGCAATTTATATATCTCTTGGTCGAACTCCTCTGCTGATAAAAACGTGTCAGGGTATCCCAGCATGCAAGTCAAGGCCTCTATTCGGTGAGATTCCGCAGGTCATCGAATCAACAGGTCGTTTTAGAAGTTTAGCAGAATACTGGCTTGGATTTTCGTGCGGGTACGCAAAGCTGATGCTGGCCATGTGTTTTTGAACTGATTGATGTGGTCACCCAGCTTTCATATGAGGTCTGACTGACAAAACTCGGCGGTTTCGTTTGTCGTGATTCATCTGCCATCACACGAAGGAAATGTGATGATATCAATCGAGCCGGATAAATGCAAGAGTCATATGTTCCTGCATACTGTCGTGTCGGATGAAGATGGAAGGTGATTTCAATAGTACTTATACAATGTATCTCACATGTGTTTCCCACAGGATGACCGTAGAAAGATGTGGACTACACATTGGCCAGCCTAGATATCCTGAGCAACAAGTGGAACACGAGGTGGCCCTGTTTCTTGAAATTGAAAGGACCGCCGAGGGCAATGCTTTGGGGGGCTGTCCGTATATCGGAGGCACAGCGTGATACAGATTCTGAAGACACGCTGTGCTCCCACAGAATGGCCGAACAAGCTTCGACGAAACGATAGAACGCACCGGATGTCCTGCACGAGCTGTGGAAGTGTGGTGAAGCTAGTGGTTGGAGAAGTGCCAGATTGGCAACAATGTTCCCCGTCAAGCATGCACAGGCAAGACACACCACGGTAGAGCTCTTGTCTCGAGAGGATTTCGAAACTTGGGGGACGCAAGATGGCATGAAGAGTTTGCGGTGGCGGAGCAAGGATTTGAGCGAGGCATGCAGGTAGATCTAACCCCACAAAACTAGCAAGCGTGGAGGGAGCTTTGGAAACATTGGGCACCCAAACGCGGATGCAGCCAGCTCCTGACAGACGGCGAATTTTTGTGCAGCAATACATGCTCGACAACAACCTTCGCCACACAACCTGACACCCGGCGCCGGAGAGAACCGGAGGGGGGAAAGAGCAAGGCCCCGACGCCAAGAATGAACGGGTGCCTTTGACTTGACCGGCTTTCCACCTGGAGACGATTCAGACACCAAGCGAGAGAGAGCGACCAGAGAGAACTACAAATGGGACAGCAGGCGCCAACACCACGTGGACACCAAGACGGGCAAGTGCTGTCAGCAGAGGATAGCGAGGACTTTCGACGATACCTACAAAGGCACAAAAAGAGGAGGCAGACGGGGACGCAAGCAGACGAATTCGTCAAGCTGGTGGCCAAACACAACCCGTGGAGGAGGAGCTCAGAATATACATTGACAGGTTTCTGGGAGAAGTACGCTCTCTACTTGCCCAAGGAAAGCAAGTCTATAAGGAGACGGTGGATAAGCAGCGACATGGGAGAGAGCAAGCCACCCAGACTGCCGAGCTGCGCCACCGGAAAGACAAAGCCAAAAAGGACAAGAAGACAAGAAAAAGGGGAAGAAGGAGAAAAAACAACAGAAGAAAGCCAAGAAGGACAAGCATGACATTCCCAGCGCTGGGGACTTCGCCAAGAAGGACACAAAGCGATAAGACAACACCGCGGCAGAGGACCCAATCCATGAGGAAGTGGACTGGGGGGCCGATGCCGACGAAGCCGAGCTGGACTCCAAGCCACACGCAGCCACAGACACGGGGGACCACGACAATGACACTGACGACGTCCCCGCTACATCGTCACCTGAGGCACCTCTACGTTTGAACTGGCCCTGGAGGGAACGAGGACGACCCTCGGACGGAGCGAGCTCTAGCACTGGAGGAGCGCAGCGACCTCGCACACCCAGCCGCAGCCCCCATCGGGGGAATGGGGGGAGTGTGAGCTTGCAACCTGGACCTATGTGGCAAGCGGTGCAACAAGTACAGAGACATATGCGAGGGGCCAGAAAGTCGTGAAGGAGAAGCACAGCAGTGAGAGACGCGTGGAAAATTCAGGGGGAGAGCGAGCATGTTTCTTGTGGGGCTGCTTCATGGAGTGATGCACGTCT
>CAJNJA010061219.1:0-23600 GCA_905231915.1 Symbiodinium necroappetens
TATACCTATACATATACCTATACATACATACATACATGCATGCATACATACATACATACATACATACACACATATGTATGTATGTATGTATGTATGTATGTATGTATGTATGTATGTATGCCGCACTTTCCCACACTCCCGTGGCCAGACCCGATGACAAGTGCGCGCCGAGCATCGTCGTGTGTAGCTTCGCGCCCTTAGCGCCGCTTGGGAGCTAGAATCTTGAACGCCAAAACCCTAGGACAAGAAGGGCGTAGTGCCATTTGTGATTTCGAGCTTAGGCTCGCCTCAAGTCGAGTCCCGGGCTTGGGGTGTAGAAACGTGTAGGACATGCTGGGGTTGCATGCGGACTGCGCGGGATTAGACCCGATTCTGACCCAATCCAATGGAAACCGTCTATACAGCATGTTGGGTATGTGTTGGACTCAGGCCAGACCGCTGCATTGCCCGTACTTACCCAATTTGCTGGTCGAACTGAGCTGTAGATTCCGTAGAATCGGTAAGGGAACTAAGTCCACTATTTGCATGGCGTTCACAATATTTGTTTTGAATTCCAGAGTAACCAACATGAGAAATCCGAATGCCAAAAACTTTGAAGTCAAGCCGCCCAGATGAAAACTCAGGTCAAAGCCCAAAGCCCGAGAGCGAAATTCTACAAATTCAAATCCCAGCGACTGATATCCCCCCTGCTTCACGCAGTAGTCGTCTCCAGCCGCTTCTTCTGGACCGCCTGGAAGAGCGAGAACCCAAGACTGACTTAGGGTTTACGGCTCAGGTTCTCGTTTCGACCCTTAACTCAGCTTAAGGTCTGCCCTTTATACTATGGTTTGGGGATTCTTGGGGGCCGTTGAAGTGGGATTCTGGCATTGGCTCAGCTCAGTGCTCTCCGACAAGACATAAGTATCCTACAACAGGCCCCGGGATCCGTATTGAGGTCTGAGGCTTTGTATCCAACGCTGCAGTTCCCAATTCTCGCGGCATAGGTATGATGGCTGCCGCTTCCCCGAACAAGAAAACTCCAAAACCTATGACTGGGTCACGTCACGGCAATTTCAGTATGCAGCATCACTAAGCCATCAAGCCCCAGAGAGGGTTGATGCTTGGGGAATTCCAAACCTGAAGGTACTCTACACTCTTATCCCACTATCCTTCTGTAGCTCGTTGCATTCATCTCGTAGACAGCATGTCAATGCAACTCACGCACAGTCTTAACCAAAAGCCCGAAAAAATGGAACCAAGAAGAACTGAGTACCAAAGCTTAAGACACGAACTGCCTTTCCAAGCGTGGTTGCCAGATGTTACAAAATGCGCCATGCGCTTATCTGCAGTCTGTACCAACCCGCTGTGCATCAAGACTGCACTTACCATATATGCCCCACATTGTCAATGATTTTTGTGCTCACTGTGTCTACCCAGGTGCCTTGCGCGCCCTGCCGTTGCACGGCCACAGCCGCTGCCAGCACCGCTGCCCCCAAGATCGTGCCATGCGGCCCCACATTGCTGTGTCAACTTCAACAGAAGTCTTCGCTCTTGCGGGAAGCTTTTCTGACTGACTGATCCAACTTCTGAACTTTAGTGCAGAACTGAGCGCCATGACTTCGAAACATGTGGGCCATGCAGAAATATCGTCCGCGACAAGTTTCTCGCAGAAAGAATTCTCGCCATATGTGTTGAATCAGACCCTTTCGAGAACGAACAAGCAGCTTCGAAAGCCACGTTGCATTCCACACGTCTTCGAACCTTTGGATGAATGCAAATTTAAGTGTTCATGAACACTCTTCCGGACACCGTTGCTGGATATGCAATTCTGACTGTGCAGCCGGTGACCACATCATGTGTGTAGGCGCGATCATGAATCCAATCAGACATGGCAGAACTCATCGTCATGAGGACGGTATGGAGATGAAGAAGTATGGAAACCGGTGGTGATGGCAATGGTGAGGGTGCCTGTTGAGGGCGATGACATGGAAGCGAAGACGAATATGAACACTGTGATGATTTGAAACGGGCTGAAATTCTGAAATCAGAAGAACGTGCTGAATAGAACGGCTGCGATGACGCTGTGGCTGATGGTGGTGAAGATGAAGATGACAGTGGGCGGCGATAACAATCGCTGTTTGCTGCTGCTGTTGCTGCTGCTGCTGCCGCCGCTGCTGCTCCTTCTGCTGCTGCTGCTGCTGCTGCTGCTGCAGCTGCTGCTGCTGCTGCTGCTGCTGCTGCTCTAGCTCTTGCTGTTGCCGTGGCCGTGGTGGCTGCGATGGCGGTGGCTGTGGCTGCTTTCTGTGTTGCTCTTGCTGACTTGCTGCTGCTGTTGTTGTTGTTGCTGCCGATGTCGGCGCTGATGACCACATCATCTCGAGGGGGGCGACGAAACAGCAAAGGCGGGTCATGATACTATGCCGATGCTGACATGGTGGTGATGATCATGCCGTCGACGCTCGCTCAAGCAAGTTTTCTCCAACCGCCAACGCTCTGGCATGTGCCGGATCAGGCTCGAGGAAAAGCACGACCTGGTGTCAATGTTGCGTGCCCAGAAGTCCTCCTTCCCGGTTTCACCATGGTTGACGGTTTGTCTGCAACTGATGGCTTCAAGACGTTGAACTGCTGACACACGAGACGAAAACAAGGTCGTGGCCATAGGCAGGGTACCGAACTTATGGTCATGCCTGAGTCATGAGCGAAGCTTTCAACCTCACCTACCCACCCAAACCGGGAGCTCGCAAGCCCCAAGGTTGCAGGAGGCGCCGTTGCTGCAGGAAATTTCTACTCCTTCTCCTTGAGACGCCGGGCCGCTGTGCTTGCAATAGACATAGATGTAGAAACAGCTGTAGATATAAGTGGATATACATATAGTTAGAAAGAGATACAGGCATAGATGTAACTATAGCAACAAATAAGATATAGACATAGATGCACGACTTTGTAGAATCTTGTAGTATTAAGTTCTAGTGTATTACAGAGACAAACTTTGGGTTATGGTAGCTGAAACTCCGCTCTTTACCACGGACCCAAGAATCGGACACAAAGGTGCAAGGGAACAATGGCGGCAGGGATTGCTCGGCTTCGGCGTTCAAGCTTAAGGAAGCTCGGAGCGCTAAAAACTTACCGTTTTTAAGGCGTTACACTATAGAACCCATCATAAGGAACCCCAAGCAAAGGTAGGGTTTTTTCGGTAGAAGTGCTTTAAGGCTAAAGGTCATTGGGCCTGGGCGTTTGCGACTTTATAGCTAGAACGTCAGCTCTTACAGTTTGGAGCTGAAGGTTTTAAGGGCTCCGGGTGTTATGGCTTTGTGATTCTTGCGGAGTTCCCTGGCTTCGCAAAAGTAATTACCAACTTTTTGCTTCCGGTAGGATCGTATCTACTCAACTCAAGAAGACTCGTACAGCTGTGTATTCATAATGTTAGCCGTCGTCGTCGAACCCCGGATCATATCTCAATTCCAACATTGATGCTGAGGGCATGAACCCTTAAACCCAAGTCATCCTGGACCTCGCAAGCCCCAAGCTCAAACCGATCAAGATCAGCCTAGGCACCTTAGTCGAACGGGTTCGTGGCACTTTGGAAAAGAGCCTGTGCAGAAGGGCAACTTTGCTCTGCCAGACGCCCGACTCTCTTTCCAGCGCCTTGTTCGGCTCGGGAAAGACTCGAGTGAGGCTCAGCTGGGGAGAGAGAGCTGCCGGATTTCAACTCAAAGGGAGCCTTGATTTTCGCGGCTGCTCTGACCTCCGGTTGACGGCACAGTCTGATGTCTGAAGTTCAATCTCAGGGAAAGCGGAAAATCAAACGTGTTTCACTTCTGGACGAGACCGCCTTCGCAAAGCAACCACTTGACAAGGCGTCACCGGAACTTTACATCGCTCTCGTCCCAACCTTGACCGAACAACTGAAGCCCCGAACCCCTCATCCAGCCCACTTGCAAACCCTCAAAGGAGTGGCCTTGCGCACCATGTTGCCCCGGTGCACTGCCTGTTTGCACGGATCGGCATTGGCAAGACTAAAGAGGGCTTCAGGCGCTGCAGTTTGGCGGGTCGAACTACGCAAAATAAAGCGCCGAGCTTGGCAGGATTTCAACTCAAAGGGACCCTGAATCTTCGTGGCTGCCAAGTTCTCGTCCTTGTGAGCTTCCTGGCACATTGGCAAGAAGTTTTTCAGTTCTACTCGAACAACCAATGTTGTCAGGCTACCTGAAAAGCTCATTTACTACAGCAGCCACGCAGCTGGAAGTAGGGCATGAGGAAGGTGACTCTGGCTTTGTGGAAGGTGACTCTGGCTTCGTTCCTGCACCTGAGATGGAAATGATCCGCCATCTTCGGGGGTTATCGTTCGATCAGCTCTTTTTGAAGTGGGACTCAGGTGAGGTTTCGGTGCCGAGTTCTGGGAGGTCAGGACCTGATTTCGGCCATGGCTGAGAAGAAACAGCAAAGCCGGCACACGGGGACCAAGTCGGCAGGCTCTGAGTAGTCGTGTGAGCATGCGATCAATTAGCGTTTGCACCGGGTCCTGGTTTTTGTGACTCAAAAACAGGTCAGCTGTGGGGATGCGTGAAATATGTGCCGGATGGTTCAACACGGAACGTAATTTGTGTTTGCGCAAACCAGCCCCACAGATGTCGCGCCGATTCAGGCATCAATCCGACCTCAGGAAGACCCGTGACCAGAACACCTGAAGATTGCTAGGCTTTACCCTGACCCCGAAACCCCTCAACGCCTAAACTCCCTTACAACCGGAAACCCAAGCCTCGCCGAAACCTACAATCGCCAGTTGTGGACTTCAAAACGCTACGGACGATGTGGTGTCTGAGTTAGCGTTCTGGAGCATGCCTCGATGAAGAACCCAAAAACACGAAACCCAAACCCTTACCAGGGTGTTCGATCTTCAGTCCATACAAGCGAAAATACTAAGACACCTCTCTGCATCTAGGCTTCTGGTTGTACGGTATGGACGTTAAGGATATCCTTTTGCTCCTCCCTGAAGTCTAAACCCTAAGGTTCCAGCCTCATCGCGGGCAGAGTGTCCCGTTGTGTCCTGAGAGTCTGACCAGTGGGGTTCGCAAGGTCGCGCTGGTCTTCATAGGACTGTCTGAAGTTTATAGCGCTGTACAATGTGCGATACTTCGTTTATAGTGTGTGACGCATCTTGAGAACAGGGTTTCTTAGAATAGGTGGGTCTTAGGATGTTATGAGGCCTCTTGCAAAGGTTTCGAGTACTGACGTCTGCTGCATAACAGACTATGACTATATGCTTTCTCCATCAAAGAGCTTCGAGTGTAATGTGTAATGTTTCGGATTTCGGGTTGGGGCTTCACGATCTTGGTTCAACAAGTTCTTTCGGTGCGAAGGTGTGTCTTCCCATGCCGACCGCAGGGGGTCCGTGGAACTCATGTTTCCAGGGATTCAAGGGGCTGTGGCTTGTTGTTTATGGTGAGTTCCTTGTGGTCGGCCCCATGTCCAACACGGGGCTTCGGATTTAAAAGGCCTGAAACGGCTCAGAAGGCTTGTAGGGACCTGAGGGAGCTTACATGGCTTAAAGGCCGACCAACTCATGTCCGTTCAATGGCACGTGAGCAAAATGCATGCGCCGCTGCTGAGCACCCCATCGTGCGTACCCCAAGGTTTGAGATGTAAAGAAGGAACCTCCGAATCTGAGGGCAAGAGGCTTCTACACAGTGTTGTTGTGGCACAAGGGTGCAAAACACAAACTAAAAAACGTCGTGTATAAGTTGTACGTAACATTTCTGGCCATTAGTGCCGAAAAAGTTTAAGAAGCCTAGACTCTGAGGTATAAAGTAAAGCTTACATCTCGAAGCACCGAAAACTGACCTCCACCCCAACTCCTAACGATCTAGAGTTTACAGAGGAGTCGAGGATTTAGGGTCTATGGGTTTAGGATGGCTTCAGGCTTTGGATTTAACAATGCTCATCGAACCCCCATTTAGGCAGGGCCCCTGTTATTCAGGAGGGTTTACGGATTCGGGCTTTCAGGTGAAGTGCAAGGGCTCTGGGCGCTTGTGGTTTGAAGACTTTGCCTGGCGAAAACTGTGCCCGCGTACGTTCTGCATGCACGGTATCCCGCAGCCCATCCCCGTTAAACCCTAAATCCTAAATCCTATACACCCTAAACCCTAAATCTTGAACCCTAAACCCCTAAACACTACACACCCTAAACTGTCTCATCCAAGTCCCATAGATAGCTTCGGACAGCAAAGCCCAAACAGAACATTCCCTCCCTCATCCAAGAACTAGGGTCAAAGAACTACCTCTTCCATGCAAACTATATGAAGGAACTCGACCAGTTTTCCCAAATAACCTAAGCCTATAATACTGGAGCTTCAACCACGGCCCTATGCCCCAAACTGTGCTTAAAGCCCGCTGCACCTGCTTCCAGCCTCATGTCGGCTGCTGCTGACGCTGCTGCTAGTGATGATCGAAACATGCGTCCTCGAAGCTCCACAGCTGAGATGTACATGGAAGAGTTGCTATGGAGAGTCCAGCTCCCCTCGAACAACAGCGCCATTGCCACCTGAGTCAGCTTGACCCCATGTGACAACAGATCCCTCGTCTAGAATGGCCGCAAAAGCGCCCTCAGAAGCAAGGATGTGCTGCACATGCACCAGCATCTCCTGCACCGCACGACTGTCACCACCAAAATCGGCATTGCCCCAGGACACGACGGATCCAGCGCTGGCAGCAAAAGCACCACAAAGACATAGCCTGTATCTTCTCCACATGCACCAGCTCCTCCTGCACCGCACGACTGTCGCCCCCTACGTCGGCATGGCCCCACGTCACAACAGACCCATCGGCAAGAATGGCAGCGAAGGCATCGTCAGCGGCTTGCACCTGTTGAACTTTTCTCAGCTGCTCTTGCACGGGAACCAACAGACCCCCAAATCACAACGGACCCGCCGCGAATGGCAGCAAATGCATCGACAGAGGCTTGTCTCCGCAGCACATTCGTGACATGCGCCTCCACGGCACGACTGTCACCACCAGAGGCAGCATTACCCCAGGTGACAACAGATGCATCGGCAAGAATGGCAGCAAACGCACAGAAAGAGGCTTGAATATGCTGCACATTCTTAATTAAGCCGATCTTGCACAGCACCACTGTCGCCACCGCAGCGAGCCTCACCCCAGGTCACAACGGATCCGTTACCAGTAACAACAGCAAAAGCGCCGCCACCTCAGCAACACCCCAGGTCACAACGGATCCAGCCCCCAGAATGGCAGCAGAAAGGCCTGTAGAAGCTTGGATTTGCTGCACATTCTACAGCTGATCCTGCACAGCATGACTGTCGCCACCGTTAGCAGCACGACCCCAGGTCACCACAAATCCATCGGCAAGAATGGCAGCAAAGGAGTGGCCTGAGTCTTGGATCTGCTGCACATTCTTCAACTGATGCTGCACACCACGACTGTCACCACCGTAGTCAGCCTCACCCAGGTCACAACTCATCCATCCCCCAAAATGGCGGCAAAAGCACCGTCAGAGTCTTGTATATGTTGCACATTTTTTAAGCTGTGCCTGAACAGCACTGCTGTCACCACTAGAGAGCTGATCACCCCAAGTCACAACAGATCCGCCCCAAGAATAGCAGCAAAGGCGTGGGCAGAGGCTGAATCCGATCTCTGTTGATCTGCAAAGTCAGCAAGTCACCATTCTGCACGCTGGCATTCTTGACCGGCACACAGCCATCCAGGATGCCGCGATGGGAATTTCCCCACTCTGAGTGCCATCTCCGCCCGTCGCTTCAACGTCTCCACAGTCTCGTCCACACCACCGTAGCCGTCTGCCCACTCAGCAGTCCAACATCCACGGTGACCGACATGATGCACGTCGGAAATAGTACCCCAACACCCTATACACCCCAAGCACCTAGACCCCTATACCACAAACCCAAATCCTGCTTGGATCGAAAACAAAACTCACTAATGCATGTCGTCTGGGTGAACGAGTTTCAGGTTTTGTTTACTACAATTCTTTTAACTTCCCAGTTGTTATCAAGCCTGCCCAACTCCGATTGGGTCTACCCTTTCCCGCAACCCTAAACCCTATAAGCCCTAAACCATAAACGCTGTAAGCCCTAAACACAAACTTGATACTTAAATCCTAAACCCTGAACCCTAGCCCTAAACCCTGAACGCTGAACCACCCCTAAGCCCCGAACTGGAGACCCTCTAAGCTGCTTTTTTCGTTTGTCAGGGCCGCTGATCGAAGGCACGTCGAGGCGAGTGTCATGTGGGTTTCTAAATTAGGGTCCCTTTCAGTGTCCCTGACAAGGAGATCTGTAAGGGGTCCTACAGGGTTTTTATAAGGGATCTATCTGGGTAGTTCTCTAAATTAGGGTCCCTCTTCAGGGTCCTTGTTGTAAGGGTGCCGTACTATATTGGGGACCTACAAAAAGGACCCTGCCATACAGAACTAATCATGTGGGGAATAATCCTTCGGTTTCTGCTCATTTGAGGTTTTTGGGGTTCCAGGCTTGCGGTTCAGGATTCGGTTTTAGGTTTAGATGTTTTAAAGGTTCCGGGTTGGTTTACGCGCCATGGACTCCAATGGACTTTTGTTAAGTCGAAATTGCATTGTCTGGGGCTGTGAAGAAGGGTGGGCTTTGGGGCCTGAGTTTAGGGGTTTAGGCTTCCAGGTTTCTGTAAGTCAAGGGATTTGGCTCTGGAAAGGGGCTTGTGCAGGTACTCAGAGATGCACAACTTCATCTAAAGATTGTGCTCATAAACCCTAGTCTGTCTAGGGTTTAGTGCCCCAAATTGGTGTAGTTCTATAGGGGGTGTATATCATAGTAGGTTTCTAATGAGGAACCCTAAGGAATACATACTATTCGTAGTTATTCAGGCATCTGTATCAGCCTCTTCGCGACGGGTGCCAGGTCAATGATCATTCTCGCTACTACGAAATGTCTGTTTGCACTTTATCATCACTGCCGCCTTGCTGATGTTGAATGATCAAGCTTGTGCTGGCCATTGGCTTGGGAAACCAAAGCTTCCAGCTTAATTTGGTGTTTCAGCTCAGCTCAAGGTTTAGAGTTTGAGGCTCAGGTTGTGGGCAGAGGTTCAGTCATTGAGCTTGGCCTCCAAGCCTGCTCTAAACCCTAAACGCTAACCCTATGTACCTCCCCAGTCTGCGCGGCGGCTTCGATGGAAGGCTCCATCAGATCATAATCATCGCACATACCCCAGGCCCATTCGTTGCCAGTGCTGCCCCCCTCCTGAAATACTACCCTCCTGAAATACTACACGTGACCCAAATCGAAAATGGCTGAAAGGAGTCAGTAACAAGTTGCACAGGTTTCCAATCATTAAACCCTACAACCCCAAGCCATAAAACCCTAAGCCCTAAGCCAATTGTTACATCCCGACAACCAGGAATCGGGCAGAGACTCCCCGGCCAAAGCCTGGCAACTCCACTGGGGCTCTGCTGGCTCTTGGGAACTCGGGAAACTTGTAGCGTCGTTTCTGCAAGCAGTGGGCGCAGGGGCCGTCAGTGAGTCAGGGCTCAAGGGTGCCACTCTCTTCATATTCCGTACTGCAGCTGCCATACGTTCTGAAGCAACTTGCGAATGTTCATCGCGTACTGATGCCATGGCTCCGAACTCGTAAGAACACAATGCTCGAGTCTCCTCGTAGGAGCCGGCGAGGTCTGCCACGAGGCAGCTCTTCCTCGAAAGATCCGGCCGTGAAACCGTGTTGGGAAACCAATGTTTCAGTGATTGTGCCTCTGACATTTACTTCGTGGGCTTGCTTCAGCATGCAAAACTTGCTTCTGACCAACTCATTAGTTGCAATCGGTTCGCCTCGCATGGATTGGGGATAGAAAGCTGCAGGCACCACGGTTGTACAAACCCACTGTTTGACACTTTTAACTGGGTTCAACCATCTCCGAGAAGCTAGCTTAGGGCAGTGTCTGGGCCGTCCTGAGTGCCCTCACGCGCTGTGCCAGCGATGGCAGGGAGTGTAGGGTTTGTTTGGGCTCAATGCAGTCCTACTGGCCTGTATATGTTGAGGTAGCTTGCTGCCGAGCTTTTGGCATCGCTGGTGGAAATCTCCGAGATGCAAACTACTCCCATCCGCCCACCCGTGCACCCGCGCTTACTGTAAAGCTTGAAACTCGAAGATCCTGTGCAAAGCATGCCAGCACCTTGCGGTGTAAAGAACACGCCACCATCAATGCTGCATCTTGTTGTTTCACACCAGTGCTAAATTGTACTAGAATCGAAAAGTCATCAATTCAGTAAGTCCGCTTAGTATAGGTCCATGCTGAAATCGGAAGTTCAACCTAGAATGGAAGGGAACCCCTGAACCGTAAACCTCCGAGAAAGCCCAGATCTCTTCGTTCCGGCCATGCGTCCGCGAAGGGTGCAGGCCGACGACGCCTACGGGGAGAGGATGCGTCACACAGGGTACCCGGATACTCGCGATTTAGAGCTGTTTGTGTGTTTAGGCTTTATAGGGTTTAGGGTTAAGGAGCATTGAGTTTCTGATACAACTCCCACAGGCTGGTTTCCCTCATCTTGCCTGAATTCGTCGATAGCAAAGTGAGAGCACTAAGTCATCAGTGACATCGGCCACAGGCTTGTGAGCTGGGCGGTTCGGGAGCTTGCGGCTTGGTTGGAGATGCGCCATCTGAAATGAAAATAACACGGTACCATGTGTTAGAGCATAACTTGCATGATGGAATCGTCCGTGATTCTAAGCATGACAAGATTTCATGAAGCAATGACAAACTCGCCAGAGTGGGAACATGAATGATGCCTTTTGGCTGCGTCTCCCGAAGGCGGAAGTAGGTAGCAACAGAGATTATTGATAGTGAGGTGCTGCACTGAAGCCACACTCGGAATCGCACAACCCTAATACCCTAGGCTGCGGCCTGAACATCGTGATCCCGGCCTTCGTGCTTGTTCACTCGCTCGTAGTTCGTAGCCTGGAAGTCTCTTCGCGCACATTCACCCAATGCGTCCAAGCTCTGATGTCCTGTGAGCTGCTTGTCCCAACAATGATTCCCTTGATCGCCAGACTTTGTTTACCGGCCCAACACTCCCAAATAGGCAGCACGAAGAGCTTCCCGGTGAAAACAGAACCCTTTTGGAAACAACTCTCCGATGAAATCACTGCCTCATGGGTCTGTAGCACTCACGAGCGCCCGCCACAATCCATGGCACTCGGCTCTCACGAAAACCTTGAGTCAACCGTTTGTCGCGTTTTGTTCGTGCTGCTTGAAACAACAAAAAATATGAGCATCCTGTCTTCTGAACTCAGCATGGCACCCGCGAGTCACGTTGAACTATTGTAAGATCCAGTCTGCTGCGATGCTGCTCCGTTCATGGAATGCAGTGCATGGAAAGACTGGCGGTGATGTCGGGCCGACGGTGCGGGGACGGCAATTCTGTGCCGCGGGTGACCAAAACCTGCGGAGGGCAATCGTGAATGCGCTCAGAATCCTGATCAGCAGGACGAAAACTATGGAGATGAAGATGGAAGACGGTGATGATGAAGTTATGATGAAGCATGTGCCGGGGTGATGATTGGAATGTGATTTGCCCGGAGATCAGGATGACGATCGTCGTGGTGGTGGTGGTGGTGGTGGAATTTTGGTGGTAGTGATGGTGATGATGATGATGAAGATGATGAGGAGGTGGACGATGACGACGATGATGGCGATGATGACGGTGCTGCTGAAGATGATGATAGCCATGCCGACGATGATGATGATGGTGATGATGATGATGATGGTGACGACGACGATGGTGATGACGACGCTGATGATGATGGTGGTGGTGAGGATGGTGATGATGGTGATGATGGTGATGATGATGATGATGTTATATGATGATGGCGATGATGTTGTTGATGATGGTGATGGTGATTTTATTGCTCTTGTTGTCGTTGTCATGTTCATTGCTTGTGGTGTTAGTTTGCTCGTGCTGGTGCTGTTGCTTCGGTGATGTTGTCGTTGTCAGTGATATTGTCTTTGTCGGTGCTGTTGTTGTTGTTGCTGCTGACGTTGTTGCTGCTGTTGCTGCTTCTGCGGTTGCCGTTGCCGAGAAGTCGTGCCGTGATGACGATCACATAGATCATGGCGGTGATGAGGGCTGACCAAGAGATCGACACGACCAAAGCTCATGCTGGCGCGGATGATGATGACCATGCCGATGCGCATGCCGCCTGGCAAACCCTAACAAAACCCTCACAAATTTTCCAACCATCGGCGCTCTCGCAACTGCCGGAGCGAGCTCGAGAAGCAGCACGACCTGGCGGACGAGAATGCAAACGTTGCTTTCGCAGAAATCCTGACACCGACTTGACCGAGTTTTGTCGTTCTCTATTATTGGGGTTCAGCATTTATTGCAGTTGGAGGCCAAAACATTTGCAACAGTCTTTCTCCAAACACATTCAAAGAGACCATATCGGGTCTAAATACCCGGGAGACTGTAGGTCTTTGTTGGCCAACATTGAAGCAGCAAGATGACAAATCCAGGCAGATTCTCGTGGAATGCTTCAGGCAATCCAACTATCCCATGCTCTGCTTCCGGGGCCTGAACATCACGTGGAACTTCAGGGCTTATCAATCCAAAGTTTCCATCGGTTTGGAGTCCATGCCGTTGGCAGGTTCCCCTGGAAACCCTGGGCGGTCATCTCCTCCTAAGGGCCTGCTGCCGGCCAAATCTCAACCCGCTCCGTGGTCCGGCCGAACCCCCACGCCAAGAGGTGGGAAAGCCAGCGTTTGCGACATGAGCCGAGTCACATCACGACTCACCGAAGAGTGCTGCAGTAAAAGCAGCTGCCTAGCAATCCAAAGTAAAGTCGATTCTAGAGCAAAGGCCCGTCCCAAAAGACACTGTCAGCAGCAGCAGCAGCAGCAGCAGCAGCAGAAGAGCCACAAGTTTCTGAGTCCGCTGATGTGAATCGCTAGCATGACGTTAGAGTCTACCTCGTGAACGGTGCCCCAGAACAGACCCACACCCTTTAGATTATTTTTATTCGTGCGAACAAACTCGTGAACTCCCAAAATACCCAGGACACCGAACAGCCAAAGGGAATACCTTCGAGATCGAGTCTATGGGCCAATGCTCAACTCCATGTCCAGAAACGTCCGGGATCGGCGCGTTTGGGGTTCGGGGCCTTGAGGTTTGATGCCCTCATCGCGGTTTTAGGGTTTGGCACTTCCAGGCTTGGGAGCGATGGGCTCTAGAGGACTTTTAGGGTTTAGGGCTTTAGGGTTTTAGGGTATTAAGCTTTAATTTTTAGTGTTTAGAGTTTAGGGTTTTAGGGTCGGCTTGAGAGTTGACAATGGTTAGGGGACCCCATGAAACCATATCTCGGCCCGTGGAAAGCCTCTATGGAGATTCAGTTCTTCCTCCTCTGCTGCCTAGGGTTCAATTCGCCTGGGGGCCACACTGCTGCAGTCCTTGAAGCGGCGTGCTCCATCATCGTCCTACTGGCTTCGAGACCCGTTTGCAGATGTTTGCATAGCTACAACATACCCAGTGCGACGCTGCAAAACCATTGTAGCACGGGGTGCAACAGGCACAAGCCGCAGGAACATGATGGCAGCAGTAACATCGCGGCGCAACGAAGCAGCTGGCACGCGCCCTCAAAGCAGCAAAGTGTGCGAAGCACGAAAGGCAGGCAGTAAACCCAAGCGCACCTTTCACAGTAGAAATCATGCAATGTCATCTCCTAGAGCTCAAACCTTCAAAACCTGATCAGGCTTCAGGCTTCCACCGAAAGTCCTTGCACTGGTCGTGTATCTGGACCGCAAGCTCCAGATCCTGCCAAGGGTTCTCGGGACTTGGCCGATTCTGAAAATCTAAAAGGCCTCGAGGTTTAGAAGGGGCTGTCGGGAAGTGCCAGCGACCTCCAAATCCTATTGCAAAATCAGTGAACTGAGAAAACCTGTTTCGTGCCGACTTCTCATAACAACTGCGGTGACAGGGAAGCCTCCTCCGACACAAATCGACAAGGTTTTGCGAGAAGAAAACGGCCGCATGGATCTAGGATTGGTCATAGGGCAGTTGGTTCGATTGTAGTTGCAGCCAACAATAGCTAGGATCGCAATGTTCCTTTGGTACTCATGGCCACGCATGGACTTGAGAGCCTGTTTGAGACTAGCTTTGCGGGTAGATAATGTTACAAGTGTGGGTCTAGGAAGATGTGCGCGGAGAAAGAGAGTGCGAAAGAGAGAGAGAGAGAGAGAGAGCCCTCGGGCATACCATGAAAAGACCAAAAACCTGCAAGCACTAACTAAACTCTACAGCAACTCATTCCGGCCTTCAACCTCGTTGTGTTTCGGAGCTGTCGGGCACTCTAACCACCGCTACTGCCATAAAGTACGATTCCTCAAAACACAAACGATGCTGCAAAGGCGGCTGAAGGATGATGACATCTCTGGAGGAGCAAGCCATTGGGCACGTGTCTTTGGACGGGTGTTCAAGGCTAAAACCCACACTGCTGTACAGCAAAACCTCAAGCCCCCTAAGCCTGAAAACCTAAAACCCTAAAAGGCAACACTACCTCAACATCTTCCGAAACCCCTAAGCACAAAAGCCCGGCCCGTTCATGTACATAAATAATACAAGGCCAAAGCTTCTAATTCACCGGTATATGGACGCTTCAGGAAGCCTCCAAACCCATAAGGCCTTTTTAAACCCTAAATCCGAAACAATAGCCCAAACCCCTTTAACCCTTTTAAGTCCTAGAACCCCAATCTCGAAGCCCTAAACACCAAAAGGCCCCATAAACTCTCAAACCCCAATGATGCCCTTGATCCGGAAACGCTGTGAGGTTTGGGGTTTAGGGCGCAAGGGCCTTGTGTAGCTTTGTGGTTAAAGAGATTGCGCTATACGGCTCCGGACTTTTCGGGTTTAAGGTGATTTAAGGTTTGCGTCTGCCTGCGGGCAGGTGCAGCAGCACACACCTCAGTTGAATGCTGGCAGCCGGCAGCAGTAGTAGTTGTAGTAGTAGTCGTCGTTGTTGTGATCCTGGTGATAGTGGTATTGGTAGAGAAAGGGATAAGGATAGGGATAACGGCAGTAGCATAGTGGTAGTAGTCGTCCTCGCGGTGGTCGCAGCAGCACTAGCACAAATACAGTGTGCCTGCAAACTAGAACTGCTATTTGACCAACTTGTTGCAATTTTTGTCTCCAAGATAGTGGCGATGGCCACGATTACCAGGATTGCTTGGCAATCTTGACCCTGCCAAGACTGTCAAATCTACGTGGGGATCGACCAAGATTACCACGATTGCAAAATTGGCAAGATTTTGCAACCAAAAACAGCAGTTCGAGTTTGCAGGCACATTGTACTAGCAACCAGTACCCATACTGGTACTAGTAGTTCCCCCGATCCCGCCGGTGCGACGGAAGACCTATCAATTCCGACACTTGTAGCAGTAGTGCCGGTACTGGTACCAGTAATAATAGCCACAGTGGCAGTAGCAGTAGTAGTGGCAGTACATTAAGACTACAAACAGTCGTCGTGGCGGTAGTTGTACTAGGAGTGAGTAGCAGCAGGAGCAGCAGCAGCAGAGACATAAACACCGCTGCCGGCAAAACTCAAGCAATACTTTACGGCCGTAAAACTACTTTAAAGTTGATGGCGTAACCGTAGCATCATGCAACCAAGCAAGCACAACAATCATGGCAAGCAAAGGCTCTCTGATTGCAGAGTGTAAAGAGCTGCAACAGATCGCTGAAGCCTGGCGGACTGCGGTTCGACTGCTGGGTCTCGGTTGCCAGCTTCTGCTTTGCGCATGGATCTGCAAAATCTTCTCGGCTTGGGGCATTTGCACGAGAGCTTATTTAAATAGGGGAAGATCCCGGGAGCTTCGAAGGTCTACGGTGGCTAGGAGGTCTTTCCACATTCTTTGTTGCTACATTTTCGCCGACGAAGACTTTGATTCGTTGCTGCGCCATCAACTCGTCTTGACGAAACCCCCAACTCGGACTTAGCAGCGAAGATACACCAACATGGTCAATCCTGAAGCCTCAAGTCCCAAAAACCGCATATAAGACAAAGATAAACCCTGAACGGCTAAACCATGAAAGCTACATGAGCCTCCAAGCGCAGAACCTTCAATCTGCGCAGCCATGGCATAAAGCGGGGACACGAGGAGCCTGACCGCAGACACTACAAGTCGTGCATGACGCTAGCTAGTATTCTAAACTACCACAATTGATCTTCCAGCGTGCTGACTAACATGGTCAATCCTGAAGCCTCAAGTCCCCCAAACCGCATGGAAGAGAAAGGCCGCCATGAGATGGTAAACCCTGAAGGGCTAATCTATGAAAGCTCCATGAGCCTCTCAGTGGGTGGTGCTCGATGGGCGCACCGTCCATGGCACAGGACCGAGAGGCTTACGCTGGCGCCGGCAGGCATCTAACTCTTGAGCCGAAGCTTCCCAACAAAACCTTGCTAAGAGTACAGAAACTGTAAAACAAGAAGCTCTGAAACAAGAAATTGAAATCAGATATGAAAGCTTCGGGGTGCTGTGATCAGCATGATCTGTGTAAAGTGTAAACTCTTGGGACATCAATGCTTGCGGATATCCATCTCACCCTGACGACCACTAAGAAATGATATTTCGAGTCTGTTTAGGTCAGTTTTGTGATTTATCGGCTCACACCAAGAACCGAAAGAGTGTCGCAGGTATCCTGCACATGACATTACTCGTTTGTTCCAGTGCGAAGCTGGTCCATCAGGCTTAAATCGCCTATGGCATGGGCAAGTCAAGTTCTAACCAAGAACATCTCACGTATTTCGGGCATTGCTAACGAGCTGCTGGGATAGATTGTTGGCAACACTTTAGTTTCAGTGAGCAGCTTCGTGATTGGCATTCAGGGACGCCATGTAAGCTCAGTTCTCCAAGAACAGTCGGGACGCACACATAAACACGGCAAGAGAAAAACAATGAACAACTGCTCATCCAAGTGTGGCTTTCGCATACGGCTCGATATTGGCTGGACGCGCTTGACTCCTTGAAAGACCGCCCCTCTCGAGCAGGCGAAGTTTGCAAAAGCTTTGAAAGTTGCACGCAAAGGGCGCAGCTTTGTGCTGTGGTGGCCAACGCACACAATCCACAGCCTGAGGCAAACATCGGCGGCGGTTTGCCGCGAACAAATAAGTCACCTGGGCATCGTGCCCGGCAGCTGACACCGGAGGATCAGCGGCTTCAAAGTCATCTCGCCTGTCGGAGGGAAGGCAACTGCAAGAACAAGGCGCTCATGAGCACAAGAAGGGCCGTGTAGACACGAGCACACAATGAACATAGCTAGAATTACCACAATGAAGCGCAGATGGTCAGCAGTTGTCTTCTGAGAGTTCAACACATCTTCATCTCTCCGTGTGTCTGGTGCTCTGTCTCAGCCATCAGTGGTTCTTGGTCTCCTCTGGCTACGAGTCTGTCTGCCACCAACTGAGATGTTTTGAGGGAACGACATGCTCTTCGCCTCCCTGCCGAAGCGCTCGCAGGCTCCCATACCCCCTCAGCACACCCACACACCCACCCACCCACCCACCCCAAACGCTGAACCCAAGCCCAAAACTCCCCCAACATCTTCCAGCAATTTACTCTGGACTTTGACTCTGTACGTGCTCTCCGCTTGCGCTGCCGTGCCGAGGGGACGATGCGAAGTCGTTACACCTACCTATTTGGATATGACTTGATATGATGGTATGTTTTACTACAAAACCGTACATGTCGTATTGTATGTCTGTACACATGTATTTCATATTATTGTTTTAGTTGTCCGTTTGCTTTTGTTATGTGTTGCTTTGTGCGCACTGAAGTTCTGTTTGTTCAATCAATTGTGATGTGTAGAATGTATCATCGTAGTCGTGGCGCTTCAGGCTTTTAAACGCAGCTGCGACTTCCGCCATCTGAGCCATGCCTCGCAGAATCCACGCGATGCCAGGATCGAGTCTACTGCGCACCAACTCCAGCTGTGCTGAGCCTCAGCTCAGAGCCACACAGACCTGCACATCCCTCAGCTCAAGTTCCCACAACCCTCCGGGCCCCGAGTCAAGCAGGCATCTTTTAGTGTAGAAGTCGATAACACCCTGGAAGTGCTTAGGCACGGGTTCGAGGCAGCATTCGTCTGAGTCTTATCCAGTACCTTGTCTTTAGCCTTGGCCTAGGCTCAACATGCTCACGCGCATGCAGAGTATGAGGATGCGGTGGAGGGGCTTCTCAATGTAGCCGTCGTCACGCCAGGCAGAGGTCACAGTCTTCAGCTGCGTGAAGAAGTTGACACCGGCCTGCATCTGGAAGGCTCAGCGAGCTCACGGCAAGGGACTGAACTGAATGCGACATCCTGCGGCCGTGCGCGATCAGGTGAGGCCTTCCCGTAGAAGTTCAGGTCTCCCAGGATCGACTTCTTGTTCCCCGTGAAGGAGAACATCGGCAGCGGAACCTGACACGTGGGCGAACTGAGCCCAGAAGGGCCGAGGGCAGATGCGACAAAAATCGCACTTTGTGGCCGAGGAGCCGGGATAGGGACGTTGACGCCAACCTGCGAAAGGCGGCTACCAACGCGGCCAGCCCCCCAGACCCCCACACCCCCACATTGCACATCTTCCGGATAGAAACCCCCGACCACAAAGAAGCCCCGTCTGAAGCCAGAAGCCCTACAATCATGAGCATAAGCCATCACTACGTTCAGGGTACGCTGATATAGCCGGATGCTTTCGGAGAGCCCCTAGCTGTCGTCATCTTCAACAGGATTGTCAGAGCTAAAGACCCTTGACCCGCGTGCCCGTCATGCGAGCACTGCAACGTCCAATCAAGAAAGCCCCTTGTGTGCTCTAGGGCTGGGGCCTGTCCCGCTTCAATCTCGTCGGTGAATTTCCGGGCAGCCGCCCCGCTACGCGTGAAGACGGCGGTGCCGTTGCCGTATGGGTTCCTGGGATTGCCGCGATGCGACAGCCCATGGCATCTAACTCTTAGTCAAGCAGCTTCCGGTTGCTCCAACCTCTCCTTGTAACTACTCCCAAGACGCGAGTTCACAAAGTTGATGGCTTCCTCGAAGGAGTCGACCTCCACACAGCAGAGCACTGGGCCAAAGATCTCGTTCTCGTAGATCTGCATTCCCTTCTTCACCTCTGCAAAGATGCTCGGCCCAACGAAATAGCCACTCTTGTTAACCTCTGGAAGGGAAGGCTTCCGTCCGTCCAAAAGCAGGCGTGCACCCTCGTCCATGCCAGATTGGATCAGAGCCTCCACCCTTTCCTGGGCTTTCGAAGAGATCAGAGGCCCCACGTCGGTCGAGCCATCCTCCCCTGGGCCCACGCGGAGCTTGGCAGCCTGTTCGGCGATCTTGGGTATCCATTCCTTTGAGGCCCCGACGAAGACGGCCACGCTGATGGCCATGCATCGCTGCCCGGCGGCACCACAGGAGGCGCCAACGAGCTGGTTTACCACACTCTCCGGGTCGGCATCGGGTAAGACGATGGCATGGTTCTTGGCGCCCAGGTTGCACTGGGCGCGCTTGCCGTTCCTTCCGGCTCGCTCGTAGATGTGGGCACCTGCCGCGTTGCCACCCACGAAGGAGACTGCCCGGATGTGCTCGTCATCGCATAAGAAGTTCACCGTGTCGTGACCGCCATGGACCACGTTTAAAACCCCTGGTGGCAAGCCGCAGTCGTGTGCCATCTCTGCCAGCATCACGGCCGACAAAGGAACTCTTTCGGAGGGTTTCAGCAGGAACGTGTTGCCAGCGGTGGTTGCCGGTGGGAACATCCAGAGCGGAATCATTGCGGGGAAGTTGAAGGGAGCGATGCCGGCGCAGACCCCGAGCGGCACCCTGTAGGAGTGCACATCGACACTGTTGGCCACGTTCGGCAAGGTCTCCTGAGATCTGGGCAGAGTGATGAGCAGAGGCTTAGGCTTCGGGGTCACAAACAAGCCGCAAGGACACTCTTCCTGCACCTTCGACAAACCCGCAACGGAATCTGAACATGACAGGGCTCCCCTTGGATCATCGCCGGAATGTTGCAAGCCATCTCCACAACCTGACCATCCCGCATTTCCCACATTTGCGCTGGCTGGTCTTGAACTGCATTTCTTGCTGCGCGTTTGCAGTGCATTGCGGTGCAGCAAGGGGTGTAGCAAGGGGCTTACATGACGTGCAGCGACACATCAAGCGAAGCAGGGTTGCAAGCGTCAGCAAACCTTTTGCGACCTGAGTCCAACCCTAAACCTATAAACCCTATAAACCCTAAAAACCCTAAACCCTATAAACCCTATAAACCTGAAACCCTATAAACCCTACAAACCCCATAAACCCCATAAACCCTAAACCGGAGGCCTCCAGGCCACGGAAGATGTCGCCCTTGGCATCAGCGATGGTCTTGCCCTGTTCCTGGCAACAGCGCGAAGACTGTTGTTTCATCTTTGTATGCTGCCATGTCGAGTCGAAACATCATCCGTTCATACCCATGCTTTGCACAGCCGTCCGAAATTACCTCCTGTGGTGATGATCTCTAGACCTCCATGAAGCCACTTTCAGCCCTAACTTCTCACTCACATAAGCGCAGCACAGGCTGATGGACTGTTCGCCCCGAGCTCCTTCGTCAGAACTTGTGCGAGGGCATCGGTGTTGTCACGGATCGCACCCTCGAGCTTGTGCCTTGCACAACGGATCTTCATGCTAACTACATGCTACGCCTCAGACATTTCAGGAGCCATCTGGGGCATGGCACCTATCAGAGAGCATCTAGGACCTCTAGGACCTAGGAAGCGGCTGCAGCGGAACTCCGGCCGAGGCCAGAGCATCACGCGCGCCCGCGTGCTCGGAGGCGTCCGCCTCCACTCCTCAGAGGATACAGCACGGAAGGATACAACGATACAACACACAAGGGTCACAACGGACTGCGAGAGCACGCCGAAGCCCGAAACTCTTCGAGCCGAACCAGGAAAAGCACGGGGACCCCCGAACACCCCCGCACCTTGAACGCCTCAGCGCATGAGTCTGCCGCTGACCGCAGCCTCAGCCCGTTTGCGGTGCCCCGCAGGTCTACAGCAATTCCCTACAACCTTCTTCATCTTTGCCTGGTTGAACAACTGTAGCAATGCACACCTTGCTGTGTTGCTCCACACCGCAGCTCCTCTGCTGGAAGCCCAGTTGCTCGTCTGGCGTACATTGGGGCGTCCGGGCAATCAGCTCGCCTGACCCGAAACGATGCGCTGCCCCGAAAAGGACTATAGACTCTCCAACTGATCGAAGTGGGCAGTCTGACGCACGATGAGATGAAGACCCACCCCTGGCTGGAGTCTCTCCTGTCGCAGGGTTGTGGACGTCGAAGAAGGTGGAGGTCTTCGACGACACCTTCTTGCCGTCAAGAACCATCGGCACCTTCAAACGAGGCCCAGAGTTTGCTGAAGACCTCATGCCCCGTCTTCTTCGGCACTGAAGCTCCCGAGATTCCTCGGCCTCCGCCACTGCGGCCATCTGCCGAGCATGGAGGGCACTGAGGGCACGACACCGGAGAGGAGCCCGGAACATCGCCGTCGCCATGGCCGCGCGTCGAGAGTCCGGCTGCGAGATGAGCTTGACAAAAGGGGAGAGGCTGAGAGTCAACTGCAGTAGCCATCCTCTTCGGAGCTCTGCAGGTAGTCTGAGTCCCTTGTGTGGAGAAGCCGGTGGTGAAGCTGTGAGCCCAGGCAGGTGGAAAGTCGCTAAGAAGATCCGACCACGTATTGTTCAAGTGGCGCTCACAAGACCAACTCTTCTCATATTCTTGCTCCAGCTCTCTTGCGCTCTTGGCAATGGGCAACGGTGGCTTCAAAAGAGGTGAAACCGGTAAAATTGCATCGGCTGGAAGTGCTTTACCGCGAATTGATGGGTGCCTTGCCTCACCATCAGCGCACCGATTTTGTCCGGAAAGGCCTCACATGTCGATCCAGTGGAGAGCCGCAGAGCCCACCTGGCACGAACCACCGGGGCGAACTGCCACTGTCTCCAAAGCACCCGACAAAGGCACAAAGGCCCCCTCTCAACCCAACGGGACTGGACGACCTCAAGGCTCACATCGGTCCAGGCGCAGAGAAAGGGAAGGGTCCCAGTGGCGCCTCAGTGCAGCTATAGTTACAGGTGAGCTGCGCGTGACTTTAGAGAACAGGCTCAGACAAGTCTCAGACAGGTTACCGGCAACTTTGAAGCCCAGTATTGGCGCTGTGCGGGGAGAAGATTGGGATTCGGATTCTCCGTGCAAGCTCTGCGGACTCCCACAGCTCTTCAGCAGACGGGAGGAGACTTAAACATCTTCAAAATCCTGGCGGAAACCAGCATTCGGAGCTCCACCTGCGTGGCTGCGCGCTTCCTTGGGAAGCTCGCTGTGCTCGAAGCCCAGTCTGCCATGTACGGACCGCTCAGAGTCCCCAAAAGGGTTCCGGTGCACAAGAAGGCCCTGCTTTATAAGGTTTAGGGTTTAGGGGTTTCCAGTTGTTTCCGCGCGCGCTGCGCATCAGAAGCCAGCAGACTGGAAGCCACCAGCGGACCCTGTGCGGGAGCGCCCGTGCCGGCGAGGCTGTACAAGACCGCACAGGGTCACAGGGTGCTCGGGCTCTAAAAGTGTGTGCCAATGCTGCCGAGGACGAGCACCCTGACAGCCAAGGTTGTCACCCGAAGTCGGGACGACTGACTACTACACCAACACAAGGGCCGAAGCAAGTCAAAAAAACCTTTCTGCATCACTATGGCTGCAATTTTGGAGGGCTAAAGTTAAAGGGAGACTCATTTGCTTCGGTTCCCCTCTTCTCTCCATCGAAAATTGCTCACCTCTCCTCAGGCTTCTCCCGGGGTGTCTCGGGCCACTTCAGCTCCACGGACTCCATCCCGCCAGGAAGCGATCCCGACACCTGCAGCGCAGCGCTCGTCCTTTAAGGAGCCTCTCTGGCGAAGTCTTTAGGGGAGTTTGGTCCTGGTAATTATTATTAGTAGTATTATTATTTTTAGTATTAGTATTTTTAGTATTTTTTATAATTATTATTATGATGATTATTATAAAGAGGGTTGAGTCTACGCCTACACACAGCCAGGAAGCGAGAGTGCCCAGTGACACCACGAGCTCGGAGAGTTGGTGGGTACCTGCCAACGAAAAGCCGCCATTCGGTGCGAGCTGTGCCTGTTTGCCGGGCTCAAAAGATAGATGAGCCTTGCGGTTGAGCTTTTGAAGCTTCGCTTCTGCTCTTGCTCCAGCGGCCGCCATGTTTTTTTTGCAAGCCCACTCAGAATGTGCAGCAACAGCAACAGCACAAACAGCAACAGCAACAGCAACAACAATAATAATAATAACAAGAACAAGAGCAAGAGCAAGAGCAATAAGCAGCAGAAGAAGAAGAAGACTAGTAAGACAAAATACATGCTGATGCTGATGCTGATGGTGACGGTGATGATGCTGATGATGGTGGTGGTGGTTGTGGTGGCGGTGGTGGTGGTGATGGTGACGGTGATGTCGACACTGTCAAAAATATCAACATCAACATCAGCAAAGATGACACTCTCGCGTCGCAGGGAGCGGAGCCTTGCTGCACAGCCATGAGCTCCTCCCAAAGCTTGTTGTTCTGCTGCTTCAAGGCCTCGGATCCGTGC